>JASJUZ010000744.1:0-164935 GCA_037159825.1 Tupiocoris notatus | reverse complement strand
GAGAGAGAAATTAAAATATAATTCGGCCTTTATCGCTAAATTTAATATTTTATATCATCATAAAAAGGCTGGAACGAGAGCGAACTTCACTGCTACAATAATTGCTCCCAGAAACGGGAACGAGTTATTCGTACGAATTGAGAGGGTAGGCGATTTTATTTGCATATGAAATACATCGGTATAATTCCACTCGAGTTTATTCGTGATTGCGTCGGTCTATAACGCTTCTAATCCCTATTACTCGCGGGGTAGCCATTTTCAAAATCGTGGCAGCAAATAATAGCATTACAAAACGAGAGTTTTTCCCTCGACCGATTCTTTTTTGGAATGCCTTGGCTTTTCTGTTAAAATAAGACGGCGGGGAAGCAGAAATAATTTTCTCAAATAACATGGATAATAAGACTAGCAAGTATATCACGTTAACGTTGTATACAATGTGATAAGCAGTCACGCTAACGTCATTATGAACGCACTGCCTAATAAAAGGGGCTGCGGTAGAATTCATCATTTCAACGAGATTGCTTCATTTTCAGACCACCGAAATCGCCAAGGCTGCTCTGCGATATTGCTCATGTTCGAAATACAACACGTCTAATCTCTCTGTTATTTTAATATACCTACATAATTCTAAAGGCTTTAATAAATTCATGCGGAGGGCTGATGAAATGGAAGAAATTGAAATTATTTAGTGTAGCAGGTTGGTAGCAACGTGCGAGACTGATGAGATCGACAAGAAATTGAAATTTTTTAGTGTAGCAGGTCGGTAGCATCGTGCGAAAGCATAATATGGAATTTCGGGAGGCTTCGCATTTGGCTTTTTACCCGTGTTTCTAATTCTTCAGTTTTCACTATTCAGTATGAATGATTTATTTTTCCTTGGTTGAAGGTTTTAGCCGGTATGATTTCCTGGAGAGTTCCGAAAATAATTTAGAATTGTAACTCCGTTAATTAAAATGTATCATCAACATCTGACAAAAAAAATTATTAGTTACCATATTAAAATAATTACAATCACAAATCGGTAGTCTTCTTAAATCATTATTGAAGCGAAGGAATAATAAACCACTGTACAATCAATTGCAGCATTTTTTTTTTTTTTATTAGGCCTTCATTAAAGTATTATTGCACTTTAAAATTTTATCACCCAGATTATCGCATTTTTGCCCGTTTTCTCCAATAACTTTGAACCTATCAGTTTTACATAGATATATTACTCAGAGGTGAGAAAGGGCTATCAAAATTTTGAATTTGGTGTATTTAATTGTATTTTTATGTTATGTCCCCGCGGAGCTATTCGTGCTTGAAGAAAAGTCAAAACACGTTTTTTACCATAAAGTGAAATATATTTCAAGAACAAAGAATAATCACTGTCCTTTTTTATTTTTAATCGATCCTAAATTTAATTTACTCGATGTTCTCCCTCAGGAACTATTTTTTCAAAATTCGCGAACGTGATGAAAAAAAATCCGATGTTAATCTTCAAAAGTAAGAAAGTCGAAAAAAATATAAAAAATATTATTAACCGTTCGAATTTGATTATTTTCACTTTAAATTCGAGTTCAACGTCTAATTTCCTGTAGGAATCATTAATTAATCAAATATGAACAGTGCTGTAAGTATTTGCAACGAATTTTCGTAGTTGAAAAACGTAGGAGTGGCGTAGCACTAAACTGGGAAAAACTAAAACTTTTTGTCAAATTTCCGCCATTTAGACGTCAAATTCGGATTCAGCGTTCAATTTTCAATGAGAATCGCTTGAAAACAAAAATTTAATTTTTCTCCCCTACCGATGCAAGCGGAGCTCGAAATTACGGCCAGTGAAAAACTCGATTTACGGAAAATAATTTCTCTGGCGCTGTATAAATTTTTTTCACCAAATTTTTTGCTATGTACGTGTGTAAGGCTATCAAATGAAGACTCCTGCATAATAAAACAATTGATTTAGATGAATTTAGCCCCAAAAATCACGGTTAAAGTCCGATTTTCGAGCTTTTAAAAACTAATTTTTTTGGACCACTTGCCGATTTTTCCGAGAAATAAAAAAAATCACAAAAATACATCTCGGTATAACACAACTTCCCTGAAAATTTCAGATTTTTATCTGTTCTGAGAGACGAGTAAAAATTCGTTGAATGATCGGTTGAAAAAAATCGCAGGGGTACCCCTTGGATTTCTTGCAAAATATTTTCTGAAATCGATTTCGCTCAAATTCAGCATAATGATAGTTGATGATGTGTATATCAATAATATAAGGTTTGTTTTTGTTTCTTTAGCACTAAATAGATGAAAAGAACGTTTAAAGTTGAAAAATGCTATGTTTTCGTGTATAGTCTACTGATATTGTTGAAAACCTCACAAACGGTTGAAAAATGGATAGGTACATTACATGGGGAAAATGTTGACAGTTAAATTACCTAACTTTTGGTATATTCAAACATCTGCATTGACGACTTTTTGTTCAAACTATCCACTGTACAAGTTACAAATCTGACAAGGTTGGACGTCGAAGCCGCCAGGGACGCTCAGCCCCTAGTCACATATTATTCATTTCTTTTTTTCGCAAACTAGCAGAAATAGCTTGATTGGATCATCAACAGGCGCGCTAATTCGCCAAAGAGCACTACAGCTTATTAATTGTCTCACTGAATCGTAACACGTGCCGAGGGATCCGATAATTGCCCCGATATTAAACTTCCTGACGACCCTGAGTTGAATTAACGTCATCGAACGAAAACCCGCCGCCTCGAAATTGAGCTGGCAAGAGACTGTTGAAAATGGCACGTGAAAAACGCCTCTCTGAGTTAACTGTTATCTTAATTAGATCTGGAATTCGCCCTTGAACGAAAAAGAGCTTCATTTGCGAATGAAGAAACGCCCTCCCGCGGGTTATTGCTAGGATCGAACCTTCCGCAGATGTCCGCGGGTCATTCGATTAGCTAATGGAAGCTATGCAACTTCGAGTCTTGCGACATTCCCCTTGACCAACTCCTTTGCACATCGCTTCGCAATTCGAATGGGCTGTCGACGAACTAATTTGAGAAATGGATGGGCGAAAAAGCTCGTGAGCTTGGGAATACGAACTGCGATTTCTTCCTTCGAAAATGATTACTGATGAATGAGGGTTTTTGTACGGAGGCGCAAATTAAATTACTGCGCTTGTTATTTTAGGCATCGAGTTGACGTTTATTGATAATGTGGCACGCTATCCCTTTAACTGAAGGTTTTGAGCGGTCAGTTTTTCGAACTAGGCTCTATGTATTCCGTGACACAGGTCTGCGGGATAGGGCCGATCATTTGTAGTTCATGAGTCCAGGGTATAAATGAATAATTCAATATTGAACCCATTTATAAAAGAAATTAAAAGTTTGGAGGGCTTCAAAATATAGTTGAGATATCTTCTTTTGACGAGGTATGAATTAAGTTAAATTATAAGTGTTGATGTATTTTAATTTTATGAAGTTGATGGTTTATTTTCTCTAATCGATTCGTTTTTATATTAGTAGGGATATTTAAGCGGTTTTTTCAAATAGGAGCATTGCACGGTGCAATGCAGATTCTCGTTATTTTTTTGTTAAATTTCTTGAAAGACTGATTAATGTGTAGACGTTCAAAAGTTTATTTACATTCTGTACAGTTGTAAGAGAGGGCAGTAAAGCCCTAAGTAAACTGTGCAGAAAAATAAAAATTCATTCATTCATTCATGCCACCTGCAAAGCACCTACAAATCGGCTTCATCTCTTTACATAGAAGTGCGACTACTGTCATCGGTCAGCCGTACGACTTCTTCTCGAGGGGGAAAATTCTATACGCGAATTGATATATATTTATATAATTTACTAATTTTTTAGATTTTCACACTGTTGAAGTTTTAACTTTGGAATTTTTTTCGCCATGTTCGCTAATTTTGGAAAAAAGCGATTTGAGGAATTTTAATTTATAATCGATTAAAAATAAGAAACGACACGGATTAGTTTTTGTTTTCGAGATATATTCCATGTAACGGTCAAAAAACGTATTATCGCTTTTCTTCAAGCGCCATGCCTCCGCAGGGATATAAAATAAATATATATTCAAATTTTAGGATTTTGGTAGTTCTTTCTCGCTTTTTGGTCATCTACCTATGTAAAAGTAGCTGGCTCAAAAGTTATATTTGCAGAAAACAGGCCGAAAACCGCTAAGGTTGACTGTTGAATTGTGTAATATGTTCTTCAATCAATAAAATACAATAAATGAGCGATTTTCTTCCCTGTACTTGATACAAATAATAATAATACAAACAGACAAATAATACAACCGAGTGGGATCATCGTCCCATAACATTTTTCGAACTGGGCAAACAGTAATAAATTCGACAGACCTAACGGACAGATCCCAAAAGCGAACGCCGTTAAAAATCTGTACGATTATTTCACCGCATCTAAATCCTCCCCGCGACGGTCATGTAAAGCAATAAAACGACATTTCTCCCACCATTTCTCGCTATCAGGAACGAGGGAAAACCGGTTATTTTCCTGGGTTTCCCGATCGTTCCATCGACTCAATTCATCCGACGCATTTTCTCGGAAAGCGATCAATGTATTCGTTATATCTGATGAAAATGCGCTAATGAAAGGGACGGAATCCGAAAAACGATAACGGGCTTGATTTGTCGAAGCTATTGAACCAGAGGTCTATCCAGCGTTGAATATTTCGTACGAACGCGTCCGTTTCGTGGAGGGTATTTTATTTAGAATAAATAGAAAACAATAATCCCCGATACAATCGCGGTTTCAATTGTATTGAAAATATATAATACCCGCGGATTTGTAACAATGGGAGAAAAGCGATACGGTATTAAATTCGTATATTCGTAGCCGGAAAATAAAACGAAAAACTTCCGAATGAACGTTGTGAAGGGAATTTATCGCTGATCCCAATCGCTCCCATTTAAAATTCGTTTCTTCGATTACGTTTGAAAAAATCGTATTTATTCAGTATTTTATTTACTTTCAAAGTAGTTTAAATTTGTTTAATTGGATGAAAAAACACTGCTTACATATTTCGCCAGGGTAGACGGTAATTTGGTGTCCTTTGCATTCGTAAATGCATTCGGGCGGAGGTTCGAGGGTCCAGTTTTTCGCGCCAACCAATTGCGCCTGCCACGATGGGTTGTTCACGTTGTCGACCTGCGCAGATAGAAAACAAAATTAGAATGTGTCCGCAGCGAGATCATTGTCAGAAAATAACATTTCCACTCCGTATAAAATTCGAGGTACATGTAACAGTATAATTCGAAGGAATATACCTATTTATTTATTTATCAAATACGAGCAAGGCTCATTATAATTTACAAAAAAAAAAAAAAATTAGATCACATTTGTCTGATGCGAAAAAATTAAAAGTTCTCTTGGTCAAAAAATATGTCGCCGGAGAAAGGGAGCGCGTCATGAGCGGAGCTCTGCGGCCCTGGTGGTGCCAACAGCACTACAGAAAATGTCTATTTCCGGATTTATAGTCAAATTAACGTTCACTTGCCGGGGGAGACGAAATAGAGAGATCATTATGATGATTAGAGTTGAACTACTCGATTCGTATGTACTAAGTGCGGCAACGAAGTAAAAATAGCCACCCGCCTATTTTCGAGTCCATATGTAACATCTTTAGCGCTTATTTATTATAAACAATTAAAAAGTCTGGTAATACCTCTCACCCTGGTCTACAAGATTACTCGAGCATCTCTCGCTGGTGAAAGACGGAGGACAACATTTGAGAGATCATTTTCTTGTACAGAAAACACGGTGACAATGTAATAGCGAAGGAGCGGCGTGCCGTATTTAATCGTTGGAGTGTCAACCGAGTTCCGCCAAATGGAAAAGCGCCGGAGAAAATTAAAAGCTAAGCCGCTTAGCTTTATTCGAGCAATTGCATACTGCTCCGTTTGTATGCTCATATCTGAAAGAGGACGCTAAGCTGTTGTCAGCGGAAGGTGGTCGCACTACGTTTTCTCCAAGACAACTTCTTCGCTCCCGCTGTCTTTTTATACGTTTCAATGAACCTGCACATAATCGGTGAATTGTGTTGGAATTCATGGGAGTGGGACCTTTTCAGACCCAGTACAGTATATATACACTTATCATAATATATATATGTTTTCCATTGACGAGGGATATCAGGATGGCTATCAAAACTACAACTGCAACTCGTTTTGATTGTATCTGTGGATCAACCCATCAGCAACTGCGATCAACTATCACCGATGGTTCTTGAATGAAAATAATGCCACACCGCGTCAATAGCAATGAACCTGCTATTATAAATGTGAGTCCAAACCATAAGAACCAGTCCTGAGAAAAAATTCTCCCATTTATTTTTTGTTATTCGAACTATAAATTTCCCCTTACGCTCGCTTCAATTCGAAATCGGTCTCGTATTTTATCTGACCTCCATTCGAGCGAGGCAAGAATATAGAGCAGTATTTGTACTAATTTGGAGCAAATCCCGGGCATTTTTCACTGGAAGAAACCGCCAGAACATGGGACAGTTTGTTGTTCGCTGGCGATGTTTGCTCCGCGTTTCCGCAACGTGATAAAACCGTCCACACAATGACCGCGACCTATTTTCGCCTGGGCTCTGATGACCTTAAAACGACCGCCATTTCTCAGTCAAGTCCGGCGTCTCATTCGGTTCCTATTGTTGGAGGAAAGCTTTTGGCGACGTGTAAACAACTTGAATGGCCCAGGATCGCAAAGAAACTTCACGTCTAAATAAGAAACCCACACTCGTTCTATAGTCCGGAGAATTCTGATTTGCCGTTGAACCAAAAATTGTTTATTAAGGTAAGTAGTTTGTTAGGGTAGATTATGGCAAGTTTATTGGGTTCAGGAGACAACTGAAGTTGAAGTTTGTTCAAATAGGAGGCGTTTGTTTCGGAAGATTAGCTGACCAGACGTTCTTTCCCCATGAAAATCTCGGTATGGGATTATTTCCTGCCACGAATTATTTCTGTTAGTGGACATCAGCCTAGTCAATCGGGAAAGCATTCGCATTTATTGTGCGTTTCTCCCCATACACGGACTCCTTTTACTTATGATGACGCGCTGCTCCAATTCTTGAAAATCATCAGGGCATACAAGCAAGTTCAAATTAAGTTTCCCCTTCAGATTTAATCCCTTTCCGAATCCCTAACCGTTTCCCTCCCGTACGACGAGCTACGATTTACGAAAGGCAAACGAAATATTTTTTCCACCACGCTTTCCCTTCTCCGTTTTCCCTTGGCGGTTTCCTCTCAAGTCTCCGCGCGCCGTGATTTACGAAAGACAAGACCATGCGTGTATGGCCAGCTGTCGTGTATGGTATAAGAAATTTTTCTTCATCCTTTGGTGACAAAAAAGGAACCCCACTCAAAGGCTGAGAGAGACGCTGTGCCCTTAGCAGCATATTAGCAATACGATAGCCCGCAGGCCAGCCTCAACAGTCAACCACTTGCAGGCGAAAGCACTGTTGATGTTTGCCTGAACGGAACACAGGTCTGAAGTGCCTGCAGGCGTCCAGTCAGATTCACCAGTCCACTTTTCAGATCAAAATTTGCAGCAGTCCCCAAAGGTCTGACAAAAAACGGACTGTCTCGTAAATCACTCATGGCCTCATCAATCAGGGATAGCAGAGTATGACTTTCGAAAGCGAAGCGCTCCTGGTTGGAGTGTCAGGTTGTTATTAGGTCCGTGTGTCTTCTCTTTTTCAGCCTTCGACTTAACCTCTCTTGTCACCCATGAAATCTCAACAATTTTAAAATCAAAAGTAGTGTACTTCACAAGTCCCAATAAGATATTGCCGGTTGCAATTTGATATCCGCCTCACCGACCGTTTATACGGTTCTACCCATTACCGAGAACGACACTGGAAATTCGCCGGCTTATATTCTTATTCTTCCGCCGAAGAGGAAGGAAAAGCTGATTGCCTCAATTTCACGGAGCCTGGTCACGATTGAGACACGGTTCCCTGCACCTGGACAGCCGCTCCTCAATCTTATTGGACAGCCGGTGGAAAAAAATCAAGGAAAATCGAGAGATTTTTCAAATCCTCCCTTCGCAGAGTAATTTCATCGGCTACTCCGTATCGAGGGACGATATTGAATTTACCGCGTCCCTAAACCGTTTCTTCTCGAATTTGAATAAATTCTAAGCTAGTTAAGAATTTTCTACCGGACTGACCTCATTATTTGTTGAAACGGGATGAATGCCGCCAAAAATAGGGTTTTAGTTCAGATAAATGGGAGAAAACTAAGAAAATAAAGAGCACAGCGACGGAAATAGGTTCAGACGATAAAAAAGTCCAGAGCTGTGAAAAACATGAGTTTGGCTGGTTTTCAAAATTGAAAACTTCCACTCCAAAAATTCCGACGCGCTCATTGTCCTCATGATTTTTTTTTTTTTAATTGCATTTATTAACAACTAAGTATATACATATGAAAAATACACAAAATTTTTATGCTACTCCCCTCTTTAAGCAATGCTTGTGCTGAGCGACGATGAATTTCGGAATTTCAGTCCAGCGATGGTTTTCCGCCTCAAACGAATCCTGCGCTGTTTCGAGAGTATCGGGTTCCACTTAAACAATCCGAATGGTACATGTTCGTCGAACGCTGAAAAGCCGGCAGCAAAAGTTTGGAACTCGGAAGAGCAAGAGGTTCAGCTGTCGAGTTCTAATCCACTACATCATTTAACCATCAGCGGCAACTGCGAATTTCCAGTACAAACTCCAAGCAAGCGATAACAGAGAATCATGCATGCGAGGGCTACTATCGCAGTTTGCTCAATGTTGAAACGAGGAACAAGAGGGACAAAAGGTCCCCTGAATCTGCGGTCTTGTCAAATTTATAATGGAAATGATGTGTCCGTGTTTGGATAATGCGAAGTCTCATTCGGAGAATGATCATGCCGTGAGTAGAAGAAAGGCGGCTTTTCACCGCAACAATGTTCAAGCACGTCCAAATGTTCTTGCATCATCAGAGGCATAATATGTGTGCACAAAGGTACAAATTCTTCGTACAGAGTCCCCCGACACACTGTTCTGGACAAGCTTGGAGAATAGTCCATTGGATGATCCATTTTCAGTTGGACAGCCTAAAGTTGAAAAATACGATGCCTCAAAATGAATCTGTCATTCCAAGAACAAGAATCCAAAGGTTCGTGTCAAAAGCCCGTGTGGAAAAGGAGAAAGACTAAGAGGACGAAGAAGAGATCGAGGAAGAAGAAGAGTTTAGAGGAGAAAGAGGAAAAAATAGGCGATGAAGTTTCTTTCATTGCTGGCCGAGCACTTTCGCCAGTTCGGGCATCTTCAGGGCGACATGGAGCCATAGGGTCCACAGCCCCTGAAGAAGAAGAGTAAAAAAAGAAGTTTCTTTCTCTTCTTTGACTTGTAGTCGAGTTTTTTGATGTCCAGGGGGTGTGAGGGGGAGCAAAACCAGGCGACTCATTCCCGAAGACGCCTGAACGGGCGAAAGTGCTCGGCCAGCAAATGAAGAATTGGAGAATGGGTCGCCTAGTTTTTCTCCGCCTCACACAAACTGCAAACTTAGGTACTTCGGTGGAATGAAAACCAAGGAAGAGGAAGAAGAAGAGAAAGAAACGAAGAGTGAGTGGACGAAGAACGAGAAGAAGAAGATATTAGAGCAGGATCAAGTTTCCATAACTTGAGCGCTGCATTTGACATTAAACTCGTGAGTCGTCCTAATCCTAATTCTGCGGCGTGTGAATGCTCAAAACATGACCACCTAGGCAATCAGCGGCCGCAAACGTCGGAAACGCTCAATCACTGTTCAAGGGCTCGTAATATCCGCGAACCAGGCAACCCCTGGATTCAGGTAATGCAATACTGCTCTATCTCAATCCGATCAACTGACCGACTGACTGCGTTCGCAATCCCGTAATTACAGGAGGGTTGCATCGAACCGAACACGCCTCTCGAAAGGGAGAAGCTGAGATGTAAGCTCCGAGATCGGAAAACATCATCAACTGAGTAGAGATTATTATTCACCGAGCGACCAGGCGAAATTTCATTCTCGTCTCGAATTGCAATTATTGGTTTTTGCAAACTTATTACGTCGCCACAAGATTCTACTATGAATACATGATTTTCTGGATCAGCCGATGATATGCTCCTGAATAGAAATCATAGCTCCTTCTTCGGAATCATTTCAGAGTAATAAAACGGCCGTACTATAGGGCAGAATGAATCTAATTGGCCCACGTTTCAAATGCACCCTGCTTTATATAGTGATGGTAGATTATTTAATGATCAGTTCTCTCCTGAGTGTTGTTTGCCGTTCCAGACCCTCGTGTGCAAATAAGACCAGTATGAAATCATGGAGGTATTTTTTTTTTTCATGGGAACTTTATTAAAAACATTTTAGTGAAGACTGAGTGCGACGCTTTCTTGATGAATTTTTTATCCGTCCAAGGACTCATCTTTTCAGAGACATTTTGGAGCTGAGGCCTATATTTTAAAAGCACTTTTCAACTATTCAATTTCCTAATTTGAAAAGTCAAAAAAAAAAATATTTTTAAATATTGCAACAGTTTTTACAGATTTTTTTAGTTTTGCTTTTTTTCAAGACTGGTCTACTTTTCACTCTTCACTCTGCTCTTCAATTTGGCTATCTTGTATTTGTAACGGTAGTTTTTAGAAAAGTGCAGAGTGAAGAATGATGAGAATTTGGATAAATTTTTGAACTACTATTATTTGCAAACTTTTTTTCTTGTCAGTCCCTTAAACATTCAAATCTCGAAATTTCAAATAATCTTCACAATGATTAGTGCTTTTTGAGGCACGTTGCGTTGTATTATCACAAATTCAGTTGGTGAAGGGCGGAATGATGGGGAAAACGCAGTAATTTAGAAGCCACAATGTGTCCATTTCAGAGGATTTTCCAACCTCAAAGAAATGTTCTGTCTGTTCCCAAATCGGGTGGGATATTTTGTTATAAAAATCATAATTTATTGAAGTAAATTATATAATTAACCACTGTAGAAAAAATTGAAATGATGGCAGTTCAAATTATCTTCTCTTCTTGGAGATTTGATGGCAGCGAGCATACATTTTCAATTATTAGTGGTGATAGTCGATAGTTTCAAGACCTGAACGAAAAATTAGTGGAAACTCGCAAGTCTGAGACGAACTCTGATTATGAAGGGTTAACATTATAGTTGCTCCTGACTAAGCGGAAGAGTACTTACTCCTCTGCAAAGTTGAAAAAGCGACGTTTTGTTTCTTAAAAAAAAAAAAAAAAAAAAAAAAAAGTGAAAGGGAGTAAAAAGAGTTTTTAACAAAACTGGCGATACCGTTCTCTGCATTTTTTACTTTTCATCTAAGGTCTATTCATCACACAGTGCTAGTTCTCGCTTTGGGTCTAGTTGCAATGTCAGGAACTGCAATGATTCGCATAAAATGATGAATATGTGGCGATACAAAAAAAAAAAAAAAGAAAAGAAGGACGCTATACTGCTGCTGAGATACTATATCTCGATATATCCGCGTAGTTTCACGAAGGACATTTTTGGTGGAAGTGAAAGGCGTCAGCCTATTTAAGAGCAATACTTGAAAATAAAACAGTCCTTCACCTCTTAACATTACTAGACAATGACAATTGTCTACTCTTTTGCTCTGTATACTTCACGCCGTTCCCGTACCTTCCCTCGCTCGTCCAACTCCTAAGAAGGGAAATTATCTCCAAGTTGAACCCCTCTTCCGATAGAAGGTTCATTCGAAGTACTTAAAACACCATTATGCAGTTACGTCCTTCGCAACAGCAGACGGGCGTCCGCTGGATAAAACTCGGCAAAGTTGTTCGATAAATTTCTCGCTCCCTTCCCATTTGTGAGCGAATAAAAGTGACGCCCTCTCCGCCAAAATGGTAGAAGACAATAACTAACCTTTTTAAAAAGGTGGACAATAAGTTACGAAATCCGGTAAAGTTTCTGTTGAGGGACTGCAGGGAAAACGGCCGGCTTAACTTCTACTTCGTCCTTCAGCGTGACAAACGATGCAAAAAAAAGAAGAAAACCCTGAGAGGAGGACTGTTTTCCTACGACTTAAGTGCCTTAGCAACAGGTCACAAGGGGCTGAAGATTTGTACGGGAGTCGATACAGAGTTGTTAAAGCGGTAATTGATGATCATTCTAGGAGAGGAACGAACGGTTGAAGACAGCCTGCAGACGATCCGCCTTGCGTGTTAAACGTTGAGAAATATGAATTTTTAGGGGCTTCAAAACCATAAAAGACATGCTTCACAGTGAGGTAGCGATTTAGCAATGACATAGTGCTAGGCATATTTTGCTAGGTCTGAGGCACAGCTGAGAAAGACACAGAAATTCGATTTCTCGGTAAAGGACACACACTGGAACTCATTTTCTACGGATCTCTTCAGGACGCTGAATCAGTAATCTCGCCTCAGACTTCGTCCTCCAAGCTTTTGCCAGGTGAGTCTCAACAGATCTTAGCAAGGTCCTCGAGGCCGACCACTTGCAGAACTCTTGGCTCCGTAAAACGCAATTCTCGGGAGTTCCGTCACGTCCCAGATCTCCTGACCGAGGGCAGTGATTATACAACAGAGACTATTATTTTTGCCCAGGGTCAAATAAGAAATACAAAGAATAATTAATAACATTCAAACTCATATTCTGACGAAGCATGCCGTAGAATGATCATTATGACAGCTTCTCTCGGCCGAATGCCGTATTACATTGTTGAAGAGATTCTTCGCCTTCGGAGGCTTTTAGCTCCCAAGGCCGATGTCAAGGAGGAATTTACCCACTTGGAAAATTGACCCTTCCACTTCAATTTGGCTTGATTGCCTCGTCTACATCCGCACAAACCGAGCAGATCCCGCACTCTTAGGCGAAAAGATTGCGTTACCCTTTTGTCGGTTGTCAGCAGCTGAAAGCGTCGCAATTCGGACATGACAAGTGTTTCAAATCAGGAGTGGGTTACCTCTAGCGAGCCAAAAAATAGGGCTAAATCGCCTAAATTTTGGTTCGAATTTGGGAATTCCGGGTAGCTGATTTGAACTATTGATACTATAAAAACGATTTGGTCTAAAAATCGTACCAATATTTTGTGTTCGGAAAAATGTATTTGGTTTCTTAGACAGTATTCCTTCATTGGTCAAATGATGGATGGAAATGGATGGGAGAATATATCAAAGTATGGGCATCTTCTGTTACATTTGGAACGCACAATGGGGAATATCGTACAATAGCGTCAATCGGCCCATAGCATATCCTGATCTGTGGGCTCTACAGCTGAACTATAGACTGCACTTACTGGTCACAAACAAAAGACCAAGCCACCTGTAGCCGGACTCAGTGAGCTATGATTGTTGGTCTGAATGTACCGCACTCAGAGCTATGAATACCTGCGGAGAGCCATCAGTCGACTGATGTTTCAAGCAAAATCGCTCAAGAAAATGGTCTCACGAAAAACTTGCTAAGCGCAGATCAATCGCTCGCAGGAAAGACCAGGTGCAAGGTTTTTTTTAAAGTACTGTCCAAATCAAAAGCTAAATTTTTTGCCTAACAGCTGAAGAGAATGTTTGACGACCATTGCAACGAGTATAGAACGATTTTTATTGCTCCAAGAACTCTCGAGTTATTAGAGTCATATTAGTGTCAAATTTTATTGGCTGGCCGAGCACGTTCGGAAATTTGGGCTTCCTCAGGGCGATGTATAACCATGAGGTCCACAGCCCAGTAGAATAAAAATATGGAGAATGAGTCGACTGGTTCTTCTCCTAAAACGACAGAATAAGGAATTCAACGATGAAGAAAAAATTCCACACTCCTACCGCCGAAGAATTGAAAAACATAAAAGTATAATTATGTTGCTCTGCTTTTCCGATACAGACTCCATGGCTCTTTGACCGAAGGTTATCAAAGGCCTGTCGCTTTAATGATCTTTTCCAATCGTAATCAAACCCGAAGCGGAGGCAATTGAAATAGAAAACCAGAGTAATTCCTCTCGTTTCTATACTATAAATTGATACGAGTAACGGAAGCGAGCTCGTTTACAGTCTGCTGGAGGGAATTCAGTCGGTTGAATTCCAGCGGGAAATAAAGACGACCCTTTTGATGTTATCAGGCTGATCTGCGCCGTATTTCCGCCTCGACCCTTGAACGGCATCAATCAACATTGAAAATACAAATGACTCCCGGCCAACGGTATTTCACTCCTTTTCAAATTCGACTGCTCGAATATCCCAATCAACCGAGCCGCTTCTCGGATATCTCTTCCAACGAGTGAAATATTTCGCCCGCCAGGAATAGATTCATCCGACAGCTTTTGAAGTTGACTTTTTCCCATTATTTTTTCACGTGTACTCCCTTCATTTTTATTATAGAGCGACGTAAAATATCAAATAACCAATACTCGAAGTTGGACAGGTGTTGAATTTAACTGAACCGGACAGAAAATGGAAATTCGAAGTGGCGCGTTTGATTACATTGGCGTATTGTACGTTTTGCTCGAATAACTGAACATTTGAGAAGCGGAGAACGTCTATAGTTAATATAATACCGCGATTCATGGAAATCGAGGTCAGTTGGTGCCTTGTTTGCTACAAATACGGCACAATATTGTTGGAAATTCGAATTAGTGTTAGAGTTGAGCTATTTTTACCAACGGTTTGATATCCATTTGGATTTATACTAATTACCTGCCAGTAACAGCTACCGCTTTGGTGGACTATATACGAGAAGCCCTCGTAGAAGCCCAACAAGCGCGGGGTAGTGTTTGCTCCATAGCTATTTATAAACTTATCAGTTGGTAGAGCGTCGTTTGAATTCATTGTTCTCCAACTGCAAAATGAAGGGCCTTTTTTTAAAAAGTACTTTCCATTTTTCAAGTACATCAATTTTTTTTTTTAAACAAAGGCGATATTTTTTGAAGGGTGCGACACTCCTGACGGCTAACTTTGAAAATTCATTCATGTTCAAATGCCAAACCCTGTGATTGTGAGCAGCTGGAAATGGTCTACAAGTATAAATACCTTGGGGTTGTCATAGCAGTCTTGGGAGCAGCATATCTCACACTCGAACACCAAACGTCGAAATTTTATCTACCTGTTCTACCATGTTAAATCGCTGTAGTCAAGAAAAAGGTTAAAGCAAGTTACATATCCTTGGTCCAGACGATTCTCCAGTATGGTGTGGGGAAGCACTTTCCCTTCACATTTCAGTAAAGTGATGTTGCAAAAAGCGATTTCGAAGAGGTTCCAAAAGAAAAATAAGAGCAAAGTAAGAAAATTAAAAACAAACAGTCCGATCAAAGGCTTCAGCGTTGCACGGCTCGTCAGGAGGATATTTTCATGAATTTTTAGCTTGGATAATACATTTTTCTTTATTTTAACATTGATTTTGAATGAAACCAAGGAATTAAACTCAGTACACTAATTTGTAGCATTTTCCAATTCTGCATCTTCCGATTTTTCGATTGGCTTGGCTCGCTTCATTTTTCATAATCCGTAACTGACCAGGCGAGCTTCCCAATCGGGCTCCATTTCCGCGGAAAAGACGCACCCTTCAAATAAAAGATGAAAAGCCAATTTTTTTCTAACCTGTCGGCTATCTTCGCTCTCTAATGAATTCGAGTTCGTCGATCCGAGTAACGAATGTCTCTCGCATGAGCGACCGGTTCGGGGAAAAGGCAGTTTTTCAATCGCATATCCGCAGAGGAGAGTGACAATAAAGTTCATGCGTTGCAAAACGTTTGGAGCCAATCAACGCGATGGATCTGAAACCTTCGTCTGCTCCGACGACATGGACCCTTCACTGACATCTCAAGGGACCGGGATTTATTTTTTCCAACTCCCCCCCCGCCTTTTCTCTTTTTCAATCGGCGCGTATTTTTTCGCAGTGTTTTTCCACCGGCAAAAGCGAGCGAACAGTCGGCACGCAAGACTTGCTTTGCGGTTTTGATCGGGGTCAACAGTCAGCATTTCTTTACGGACTGTTGGACGGTCTCTGTGAGCTCTCAGTTTTTCTTTGTTCGATCCCCCTAGTTGTTCTATATTTTCCATTTTCTTCCGCCGTTCCTCGGCTTCGGAAAAACAGTCCATGCCCTCGCTTCATCGTAGGATACGACAGTCGAGAATCCGAAAGAGATAGTTTACGCAAGTCTGTGTAATGTTTACATCGACATGCCCGCGACAGTTTTATATTGTCAACGTCCATCGACAACTTCAGTGACATTGTTGATAATGCAACGTTTCTTGTGGAAATCGTTTGCCATTTTTTCCAACGCTCTTTCTGTAGAACTGCTGCAAAGATAATTCCATTCGGTTATCTCCATCATTCTTGAAGACCGATTTTCCTTGTTGGATAAGACGATTGACATTCCCTAGAAGGAAATCGATTTATAATCCGCGAGGGAATAAATCGAACGGAGACATTTCTCAGCGATTTTCGCAACGATAAGACCACCGTTAAAAAAGAGAACGTCAAGAGAAGAGTGGAGTGGAGGTGAAAAGTACACCAGTACATCAAGAAGCTCTGCTAATCTTCCCTGGTTTCAAAAACCAAATGATTATTTTCCTTGTCGACGCATTTTGTGATATCCACAAATGAATACAGATATCCACAAATGAAAAATGATGTCCAGGGTGTGTGAGTGGGAGGAAAAGCAGGCTGGCCTTCTTTATTGGCTGGCCGAGCACGTTCCTTGGACCCTATGGCTCCACGTCACCCTGAACATGCAAGAACGGGCGAAAGTACTCGGCCAGCCAATAAAGAATCGGATAATGAGTCCCTGCCCCCCCCCCCAACCCCTGGGAACCAAATTATTAACTCTTCATATTTCCCAATTAGAAAAATGAAGAGTAGAAAAGTATACTTCAAAAATAAACCACAGATTTTTCACGTCCAACGTAGGAGCAGCCGAAACTGGCAATTGAAGAGGACCCCACCAAATGTATCAACATTGCAAAGCCACTACCAACTTTACTGCAAGTTGCGAAGAGCATTTCTGAAAATCCCCTAAACCGAATCGAAAAATTCCCTGAATCGAAGAAAAATCCCCTAAAAGTCTTCTAACCCATCAAAGCCCCAAAAATATCTCGAAAAACGTAAATTCGATCCGTTTTGGGTGACATAAGGGGACAAAAAGAAAAAAGAAAGAATAGCAAAATAAGCAGTCTGAGTCTGAGGCCTAAGAATCAACAACTCTTCTTGATCTAGGGGGATCTGATGAGCTGATTCATTACCTTCTCTATTAGAAACCTGGAACTATGAAAACTAAGAGTGAATAAAATAAATAAATAATACATTCTTCCTGAAAAAATAAAAAAACAAAAGTTTTCGCTCGTCACCTAACTGTAGACCCTAATGTATCAAGAAATAACCCAAAACACCGCCTCTCAGACATCTTCATTCATAGACAAAGTATATCCCTCCCTAAGTGTTTTCAGCACTTGAGAAAATTCCAAGCGACAACGGAAAAGCGAGTTTTTCTCCATTCCATACTCTCGCACGTAACTACAACTCTCTGAGATGAAATGAAAGTTATTATTCTCGATCTCGCGAAACGTGAATTTCCGTTAGCTGCGAAAGCAGAGCACATTTCGACTTGTCCAGTTACTCAGACGAAAATGAGCTTCTCGACACTTTTGAACGAGTTTCGCCCTTCGAGGCGAGCGAAGGAAGAGCAAGTTCCTCGGTACAAATTAAGTTCGGGGCGAAGTTACGACAAAAGCGAAAGCGCTTGTACTTGGTTCCTTCAGCTTTGTTAAGAGTAGAGTTAATTTCTCGATCCTTATTGTATACGGTTGACGCACTTTAGCAATTTAATGGAGATTAATGAACGAATTCTAATTAACAGTCGAGAAGGGAGAATAATTTTAATTTCGCTCGCTCTGGTTAAATAATTGAGCTAACGGGACTATCGAAAAGTTGTGATATTAGTGTCATTAGCAGTGTACGACCCTCGTTCCTTCGATTTGGGCGCATTCGAATCCCAAGGGCGCTCCCTGAAAGCTCCGAAGTCCCTTGTTCGACGTAATTTCATTGTGTGGGAACGCAATTGATGGAATTAATTCGAAACAGCGGGCAACTCAACGTCGGGGGATTCCCGTCAGAGATTTTGATTAATAGCCTCTTACCAGACAGAATGCCTCTAACCTGACAATATTGATTGGCAACTAGGAGACGACATGGGCTCATTGGCTGATGAATTAAAGCGGTGATGGGAGTGTTTAACTGACAAGTAAGGTAAGTGATTCATGGATTATAAGAATGGGAATTGGATACTATTCAGCCAATACGTACGTTTGAGCGTTCCCAGGGTAATTTGTTTGCGGATATAGTGGTAAATTAGTTCAGAGGAGAAGGTGGCCAGGGAAAAGTGGAGGGTACCAGCCTGAATAACCTAATGATATTCTGAAGTATCAGCTGGAAATAAAAATACTTAAATTTTGCCAGGTATGTGTCCTTCAGGAGGGGAGGTCGTTGGGATGAATTCGAGTATGCTGAATCGTTGGCTAGTCACATTTGGACTCCCTGGAGAATCGGAGATTTATGGCAGACTGCTGCTTTCTCTTCAGGCTGATCCACCCAAATATTGGTTCTAGTTTATTGTCGAACGAAGTTAATTTCCAGGTTCCACGGCATTTCATTCCCTTTCTTTCTGCTCACCGAATGTTACAAGACTGATCAATGTGCCGTCAAGAGTCAGAAAATCAGCTAAAAATACAAACGAGAATGGGACTGAAGGAAGTGGTCGATAGCTCGAGAAGACGGATTGCCGGAAAGGGTGAGAACTTTCTCCGCTTCCGCCGGCCTTTTCTCCTTTTCGCTTTCCTGTTTTCCCCCCGCTTCGTTTAGATAGTTTGCTTTTGGGTTGAAATCGAGACAGAGGGAACAAGAAATGCACTCGCTTCGCTGTTTTTCCGTTTGCGAGAATCTCCAGTCCTCACTGTTCGGATAGAATTTGCGAATCAACATGAACCCCAGGATTTGATAGTTGGAACCATGAAAACCAAAAGGAGGAAACAAAAGTGTAGGGATGAATAGCGAAATGACGAGACAATGTTTAGAATCGCAGACAGCCTCGATTATAGAAATAAAAACAAATATATTACAACCAGTAATAAAATAACACTCTTTTACCAATCTGCTGTTAGGTGGAAACGTTCACAAATGATGTTCCGACAAGTTATTACCACAAACGGATGGTCTTCTTAAATAATAGACTAGGCTTGTTTGTCTCTATAAATATAGTAGTTTAAATGGGCAAAATTTCATTTGTCCAGTTTTAGATTAATTTTTGCATGAAATTATACAGAGCGGACTACAGCCGGCAGACTTGGTTTTCCGTCACTTACAGGCCTTGTAGAATCTACTTGCCGAATTTTAGTTACCCAGAAGAAGTTGCAATGTCGGCCAAATTTGGCAACTTTGGACTTGCGCCATTTCATATTCCAGCGGCTTTGAGCCGGCAGACTAGCATTTATGTGTTCAGGATAGTTGTCCCTTTTAATTTCTGTATCTAAAAATTATACACCTTTTGTGACCATTTTTTCGAGCTGGCTCCAGGACTAAAATCATTATTGAAGCAAAAGTGTAATAAACCACTGTACAATAATTTATAGCGATTTGTATTGTGTTTGTATTCGGATTCTACATGCCTTGAAACGTAAAACATCAAAATTTTGAAGGGGACCGATTATTTTTTTTGTCTTGGGCGATTACTCGTTCATCATTGTATAATTGGTAAACCTAAAAACAGGCTCCCTATTTCATCAATAAAAATTTTGTTTCTAATGCGCAAACGGTTTTGAGTCAGGAATTGAATCAGTATCGATTTCACGGGCACACCTGCTTCGAAATCAACGACTTCGCTTCATCGTCGTATTGAAATGCTTTGTTCCACTCGAAGGGAAGGACACGGTTCGAAGTTTCACCGAGTTCTCGACTTGTCCCATTCTCTCCAATTCCAATACGGCCAGTGCCTCCTTGAGCGAAATTTCGGCTTCGATGGAACAGCACCTATCGTCAGTGGAAGATCGATTCGTCCTACGCTGTAAGCGGATTGTTTTAACGCGTATTTGCCATTGTTTCGAGAAACTTGCAGCCTTCGGAGAATCGCAGAACTTCTACCTAATCGCTCATTAAACGACGTATTGGTAGCCGATGCCAAGCCATTACCCTGAGGATGCCTGAAGTGGCGAAAGTTGAAGGTCAATGGATGCTTGGAACGAGTCACCTGGATTCCCGCCCACTCAATCACTGCATTTTCCACCTAACCCAAAATCGGTTGGACTTCTGATGTCTTTGAGACGGAACTACGAAAAATTGGGACATCTTAGCTCACCAGCAACTCCAAACGGAAAACATTCGAATGCTGCATCGTAATTAAGAGGAATAATGGCTAATATATAAAATTGGTGGGGAAGAAAGCAATTATGCTTTGAAAGATACCCCATTCAGGCACTTATTCAGAAAGAATCGTCTCTGAACCTCTAGTAGATTTGATTCGAATTTGAAAACCAAAATATTCTCATCTTCATCTCTGTGACATAAAAATGGAAGGGAAAATCGGTGTGTGCTGATTACAAATCGTTCGATTTCTCTCAGAGAGGAAAAATTCGATTTGTCCGACGCTCCCGAATCGCAATTCGACGAGGCGGCAATCGCGTAGAATAATTCATCACGTCACGTATGAATTTGAATTCAATTTTGATCCCGTTCGCCAGCGCCAGCTCTCATTACAGCTCGGTCTGCGTCGAGGTGTAATTAATTGTTCGCAATGGTTCCGCAGCGTCTAATCAGGGAAATGGACGTGACACAAGTGCGCTCTGGTTCGGATCACGTTGGGCTGACAGGAGACACGAGAAACGGGCAGGAGGGGCTAAAGTGGAAGTAGTGGAAGGTATAATGGTAACAGCAGAGGCCAACGAAGGTGAATTCAGTGATGAATCATTCGGCGCGTATTTTTACTATGCTCAAGTAGTATAATTGAAGTTGATAACCAGCCCAAAAAAGTCTCTTCGAAAATCGCGGCATGGGATAATTTCATTTCATGAGATAATGATAATTTTCATCATGAGAAATTATGATTTTTCCCATTAAATTAGAAAAATCGTCTGTTTACAGTACGGAATTTAATTGACCTATTTTGAATTCGAGATCATTTTCAATGTGGCTGAATAACGATTAAATTCGTTTACCACAAAAATGAGCCTCGATTTCCCCCTAATATTGCCAAGCACGTGCTTTCCATCCTCATCGGCATTTCACCATCCGCCGTTAACATCTTCCGCTCAACTTTAACGACGAACTGTCAGCTAAGTAAGTTGTCGCAAGTTCATTATCGGCCGACCAGAATCCCTAAACAGCGAAGCGAATTACAGTTTGATCACATCATTGACAGACGTATCAGCACTGCAGAGTAATTCGAACGCGAGTTTCGCAAACGTTGATACACGAAGTTTAAAATAACGAGTATTAAATAATTTTGTTCGGTTCGAGGGAAATAATATTATTAATTTTCTGGCAAAGGTGTATTTTGGCCGATACTTATATTGGTTCTCGACTTATCACAGTTTCATGTAGAACTTTTGAGATACGCAAACGAAAAATTAAACCAAGTCGAAATGCTTTTTGACACTGGGGCATCGGAATCGGTCATCAGTAAAACGATCTGAAGAGAAATCGGATCCACCAAAGTTCACCAAAACAGCGAATCCTGTACCTACGTTATAGAAATACAGGGTGCAAAAAAAGCAAACTCTCTCAACGCGTACCTTCCAGTAATTGTAATCGAAGGCGAAGACTTGAGAAAAAAATTACACCCCTTAGATTTAACGAATTATTCCATTTTCGCGTCAAATTGCCCCTGGAGGAATTTAGAAAAATAAAATATTGCAGTTATGTTATCGAAATTTTCCGCTTTTACGGAATTTTCGCCTTCAGTTGGAAAACGGTTTGAACGAATAATGAGGGAAATGCGAAGAAAAACGCGAAGAATGGCTGTTAAAACACGCTCCGACCTGCGTATTTTGCAGACCGTATCGGAGAAATTCTCATCGCTTACAAAGGATGTACGGGTCTCATCCAGACCTCTCTTTCCTGGCGTATAACCCGCGGAAATAATATTCCACCCGTTAGTTATTGGCGAACCAGACGATATCTCACTAAAAACCATCGAACCCTCGCAATCCTTTATCAACTTTGTATTCCGCTGTTTATAACGAAATAACTCAGACATTTGACCGGATACCGAATAACGTCAAGTTTTCGCTCGCCTGCTCTCGTGAGAGACTCGTTTGAATGCCAATCAGCTCGAAGCACAATTAATATTCGATCGCATAGCTTTCAAGTGTTGTTTGCTTTAGAGAGGGCCCCATGAAATTCACCAAATGTTAGCTCTGAACAAAAGGAAACGAGGTTTTGGTCAGCAAAATCGGGTGAAAAACCCAGAGGTGGATCCACACTTAGCAAACAGTTCTTTCTTGTAAATTATAGCTACCACATAGAATTACTCTGAAGATGCCCGAATGAGCGAAAGGGCTCGGCCAGCCAATAAAGAATCCACCTGGTTTTTCTCCCGCTCACTACCACAGGACAAAAGTAAAAATGATTAAAATGACCCTGCCTGCTACGGAATTTCCTCTTATAGTAACCGATCTGTTGTTCGATGGAAACGCTCAGATATTTTCGGAACAGTTACTGTTACAAATGGATGGTTTCCTTAAATCATAACTAAAGCAAAGGAATAATAAACTACTGTACAGTCATTTGCAGAATTTTTAATTTTCGAGGAGCCTATCAAAATTCATTTCTTGCAATTTTCGTAAGCTGCCATGGCTTTGAACCCACAAAGGCGATGTGCTCCCTCCAATACACAATAATTGCCTTACTTCTGCCTCAATGTACTCATGGTTATGCGGCTTCATCCACTTACGATTCGAATCGGTCTGAAACTTCATTTTTGTAACTCACGTGCATGTGCGCGCCGTAACCAGGAGTGCCCATGAAAATCCAATCCGTGTTCTTGTTTTCCGAATTTTCAGGCAGAAAGTACGGGCGATCGTAGTGCTGCCGCAAGATCATTCCGGCTTTGTCGTCGCAGTTGCTCCTGAAACAAAGAAGAACAAAGGTGAAATGAAGAAGCATTACATCTGCTTGGACAGCGGTACAAATTTTAGTTTATCAAGGCCGCAAAAAATCAGCATGGTCTGATGCGGCGTGAAGATGGCGCCGCATAAATCTTTTGGGTCACAAACGGTACTGCAAACCAAAACCCTCCTCGAATGAACTGATCTTGCCCACATATTCCACCACACATTCAGGGGGTCGTTGTTCCTATGTGGTGACGGATATTGATTGGACTTCTCGGTGCCTGTCTGCGATATCCGTAGCCAACACTCGCAAAAATTTTTGAGCTCTTGTACGTTGAAGGATGGACTATTATCGGTTTCCACTGTAGAAGGAATACCAGAAAGAGCCCAATTCTTGAAGATTGTGCAGATGTTGTTTCACCATGCAGTTTTGAGAGTACTTCTGGCAACTTGCTGTTTGTCACTCATCATGTGAACTGGCGTAGAAGTCGGTCGAGAGAAACTCCCATGCTGAATTCGGAGTCCGGGTTGATCAGGGGGTTAGCAGGCGTATACAGTTCTTCGTGTGACGGCAATAGCCTTACAAACTATCACGTGATAACACACCTCGCAAATCATTCTCGGAGTCCTCATTGTCGCACGATCCGGATCAGATTTTACAATCGAGAGAATCCAAACGAAATTGGACTGTCATGCAAATGAATTCGCCTCTTCTCTTCCGAGAGCGGAAGGAACGGGAGACAAATTACCCAATTACACGAAAATACTGCAGCTACTTGTTCGGACGGCCGCTTTCCGACGTTGAATATTTATTCAATGACTCGGGGGTTTTATCTTTGCTTTCATAACTCAACCGAAGCCAGCGAGCGCTCTCCAAGGACGTCTAGACGTGTTCGCGATACAACCTGCATTGCGCTCTCGCGAATTTTGACGTTTCGAAAACGTATTCGATGTAGAGCCGAGCGAGGGAATTCTCATTTCCAAGATACGCTCGCCGTTGGATGGGAAAGATAGATAGAAATGAACGATTTATCATCGCCTGAATAGAAGCTAAAAAATAAAACCCCTAAGGATAATATATAGGCAGTAAAAGAGCCCTACTGAGGCAACCGGGGAGTATATTCGCTTCCTCTTAGGCCGAAGAAACTCCAATACGAAGTTCGACGGGTTTGAGCTGTTATCGCATCGTTCTTTTATCGCAGAGCACGCTCTCATGAAAGTAGTTCATCTTTCAAACGGCTTTTCTCTTGCGAGAGGATCTCACCGAACTGGGGGAACGTTGCTTATTTTTCCTTCGACAAGATGGTAATCTATTTTTCCACCCCTTCTTTTATACACGATTTTCCACATCCGGCCCGATGTAACAGTAGTTTATGCGTCAATTTTCCAACGCCAGTTCGCTTTCACTTTTCGCGTGAGCAGGAAATCCGTCTGTTCCTAACATGGTCTGACTACCTTCTTTATCCAACATAGGTAAGTATTAGAGCTGCAGCACGCGACTCAGCCCATAACGTAATTTGCGCTAATACGGGTAATCACAATCTTGTTTTCGAATCCAATTTTCCCCCGTTCGATCGAATTTCCCGAACGCGAGGTTTCGTTTCGATTAGACGACGAAGATTCGGGAGAAAATGGAGAACAACAATATGGAAGCCGTTATATTTTTCCCAGAGGCCCCTAGAAATTCTGTAGCGAAACACGCCCTGGAAAATTGTTTTGAAGAGTTGCAAAAAATGCTAGTTAAAATAGGCCCCAGAAGTTGGTTCAGTTTTCCAATCAGTCCACCAATGCGTCCTTGGTAGACATTCCTATATTTTATAATTCTTCAAACCTCTTCGCTACCTAAAAATAGCTACTTTACGATTACAACCAACCGATTTTAACCAGGAAATACTTCTCATGTCTTTTGCTTTCGAAGCAGAAATTTACCAGACGTTCAAAGGTCAATGTATCCTTGGTGGTATTTTCCTATAAAAAACTCCACACTCGGAAGTTTCATTTGATTCAATAAACCCTCGACCGCGTTAACTAACTTCCTCCGCTGTTCTACGCATATTCTCGGTTCGTGTTTCGAAAGTTCTCAAACAACCGACACCGCAGAGGAAGTCTCGTGGAGAAAACTGAACAACTACCTTCGCCAAATGAGCCGTTCGCGGGTTCGTTCAACGCTGCTCTTCTTTCAACGAGAGCAGCCAGACTCCCAGGGTACATCGACTTGCGAGTAAATTTTACTTCTTCAGCACTTCAAGTATGTCTGAAGATACAGGGTAAATAGTAAGATGTTGTGCGAGTAAGAAAACTTGAACTTTCAGGCAGGAAGAAACAAGAAGAAAGTTAAGAAGAGGAATCTTGTAACGGACACGAAATTAGGCTGGTGGGTACTTGGCTACATTTTTCCACATGTCTGTAACCAGATGGTCGGAATTCAGCCTTCAAATCGCCAAAGTGGCAATGTTGACACCTTGTTGCCTGGTAACACAAGTTTGACCACAACGCATAATTTTTCATTCTGTTCTCAGTTGGCAACAGTGCGATTTTTCAGACCCGCCTGCTTTCGTCGCTAATGAAGAGTTAGTGAGTCTAGCCACTGAAGTGTCCCTTGAGGTGCTGAGTTAGAGGACTAACTAATTACGGCAAGAGTTGAGTGCTGCAATGCATATTATGATGCAGTGGAACGATCTTGGGGAATTTTGTTCTTCTGTCGGTAGTTGCTCCTATGCAAATGTTATTTTCTATTGGAGATCTTTTTTCTGGTATTTTCCACTTGAGTATGAGCGAGTTCAGTCTGATTAACGTGTTGAGTTGGAAGTATTTTTCCCTTGGTTTGTTCCTTCCCCATCTATCAATTCCAATGATTTTCAAAAGGTTTCGTCGAGATAATTTCCAAGAGGAGAACTAACAGTATGTTGGTGACGCCTCGTCACTGGGACTAGTTCAAGATAAATCCACTAGGGCGTCACAGGGGCACTTCAGTAGTCTCTGGTGGTCAGACTCTCCAGAAGTTGCTCTTATTAGCTCAATAGTGGAGATAATAAAGAGTCTCGATTGCATATAAATTATAGTGACAGTAACAATAAAAAAATTGTAGTAGAGGGGTTGTGAGGGGGAGAAAAACTAGGCGACTTATTCTTCAGGTTTTTAATGGCTGGCCGAGCACTTTCGCCCATTCGGGCATCGGGCATGGTTCCACGTCACCCTGAGGTCCACAGCCATCCTGGAGAATAAGTCGCCTAGTTTTTCTCCCCCTCACAACCCCTCTACTACAATAAATTAATGCGACGACAACCAAGCGAAGAATAAAAAAATTTGCAGGTTTTCTTCCTTAATAGTGACAAAACAGGTTTTTGGAGAAACTGGAGTTTTTAGAACGACAGGATGGGCAACAGTTATATTGATAAGCCAATTTTCATTATTAACATTCGATTCTAGCATTGTCCGTAATGTTTGGCCAAGTGTCGAGTAAGTTCACAAGTAATAACATTTGCAGAGGCTGGGTCTTCGATTAAAGCTCTAGGATTCCGAGGGTATAATACCATCGAGTTCAAAACCGCCAGGTGAGATTAACAATGATTTACGGTTCGAAGGAAAATTGCTTTCATCGAGCTCAGGGTGGAATAATGAAGAGCTGTAGTGGAAATGCTGACGAAGAATGTTTCCCATAGTGCAAGGAGAAGTCAAGCAGAATATGACGACTTAGTTACTTTTCGACAGTTGATACACGGCTCAGAAACGTTTCCAGCTGGAAAAATGATAATTTATTATGCAATGAAAAACCTCCGATTCGAATTCGACTTTGAGGAAGATCAATATACTTCCATGGAAAAAATGTATTTCTGACCAGGAGTTTTTTTTTTAATGACTTTACTACTCTTTATTGTCATTTTTGAGAAATAATTGAAGTGAAAAATAATTGGGTTCTTTGAAATCATGAAATAATTTTTGAAAGACCCCCAACGAAACATTAGTGTGAATTTCCCAGTCTGACACAAGCTCTGAAAATCGGTCAGTCGTCGAGGGGTAACCTTATAATTGCTCCAGACTGCTAGAGCGTAGTCTATAACTCGGAAACACAGAGCTCATTTGAATGAGTGTCTCTAAAACTTGGAAAAAACCTTCAAAATCTATTAATTATACCCAAAAATAATGGAATGTGAAAAACTGGAGTGAAAAAAGTGAGGCCGTTCTCGGTTTTTAAAAAATGAAGAGCAAAAAGTTGATAGGTACTTTCATAAATCAGGCCCCTGGAATGTCAGCAATTGCATTTCAGAGACCTGAGATCTCAATGTCGCAGGAGGATGAGTTTGCTCCAGAATCTACCGACGCTGCTGCGACGTTGAATAATTCTGGACCAGCGTTTCGATAGGCCGAGCATATAACGCTGCATCATCAACATGAACTGCAGAGTCTTTCAAGAGCCTTTCATTCGACGACGCTTCATCAGCATTACCACTCTGACAACATAATAAAAAAGATAACGCCATAAATGATCCAAGTTATTCTCCTCTATAAGATCCCCTTCCGTCAGTTCATCGGCTGAAATTCCTTCATAAATGAAAGCCTTCCAGGCATTAGCAATATCCGCTCAATTCAGAGCGCTCTTAAGCGTCAAAGCAAAGACGGGGGAACAAAAGACGGCTTCTTTCAACACAATTAATCCCTCTGCCGGTTCCTGCCGAGAAAATTAATTGCCCCGTTAAAGTGCAAAAGGAGAAAAAAAAACTGTAGATGAAACGGCAAAGGAAAAGGAGGGCATTTCTACACGGAAACTTGAAGATAAAACACTTTTCATCGCTGGCGTTTTATTTTGCAAGCTGCTCCACCTTACGCTATTCATTTCCCAACCTTTTCCCAGGATCCGTCTTCGAGTGATTTGATTAAAGGTGTCTGCCGTTATCTGGAGGAAGGAAAAGAATGGGAAACGTGGATTGGCCCTCTTAGCGACAGTAGCGACACCTCACGGGCGAACGATTCGAAAAGATTGAATTACAAATAACGTTCAAGTGCCCCGAGGGATCTTTCGTGTTGTCTTCCTCGTTTTACAGGTGGCTGGCTCCTTTTTTATCCCCCTTTTCGACGAAGAAAAACCTCTAATCGGCTGAAGAGGGAATTACTCTCCCTCGGAAGTTTTATTTACCGATAGCTGCACTAACAAGAGAGGTTCTGATTGGCAGTTTTTTCTTCAGCTTTTATCTTAGTACAATTGAAATGGGAATATCCGAGGGTTAAATTGTTTCACATAAATTGCTACACGGTTAAGCTATTGTTTGAGTATGCCGTTCTTTGCAGCCAATAAGGGCCGACAATGCAACTGTGTAGTCAACTGTTCAAGCGTCTGACTCATCCTACATTTTTTTCTTCTAACTTCATTACATTAAGAAATAATCGTGAACATTCGTGCAACGAGAAAATGGCGGAAAAATGGCGGTGTCGCTCCCCTGCCACGTTGAACAGCCAACGGGGTTTTCATCCTTGCTACTTTGTAGCCAAGAGGAGAGTTTTGTCAGGCCGGGGTATGTTTTTTCAGGATTTATTTAGTCAGGCCTGAAGAATTTTCACTCTGCCCTTCGCAATTTTTCATTTCAGACTCTTTGGTTAAGAAATACCATGTAATTCCAAATCCTAAAGACTCTTCACTTTACTCAGCTATTCTACCGGAAATGAAGATCACTCTCTTGACGAACACTCTTTTCAGCTGTAGCGTTAGGCAAAAAATTTAGCTTTCAATTTGAAAGTTAAGAAAAATAAAATGATTAAAATTACAATAGTTGCTAAGAAGTTTTCCCTTATAGTTATTGAAGCAAAGGGATAATAAACCACTGTATAATCATTTGCAGCGTTCTTATCTATAGGCTCACACACCGTACTTCCACATTATGAGATTTTTCACTATTTTGTCAGTGTATATCACGAAGGGCTCACCAAAAGTGTTCAACGGTGAATATTATAAGCAAAAACAAGGCAAAAATAATAAAATAATAGTAATTTGCATTTGAATTTTGGTAAAATAGTTTTCATACTCTCTGGTAAAACGGATGGGCGCCATCTTGCATTCAAGTTGCCATGGAGAACAGAGACACTCTTCTTTGGACTCAACCCTACCACACAGGTTATCTTAATAAAAAACTAGACGGTTTGAAAGTGATTTGCCCAATCGAAAGCCCTCCCATTTTGATTGATGCCGAAGAAAATAAATATAAACGCGTTGATAAATTATGAAAACAATTTGGAGAGTATTAAATCATCACGCTGTCATTTTTGATAATATATTCAACGCTCGGCACTTTATCGATTCTTTATTTAAAAAAAAGACAAAAAAGACATTTTAACTTTGCATTTCGACACTCTTCATTTAGCTCTTTTTCTTCAGATGAGTTTACATCTTCAAGGACAGAACAGCAAACTTGTGTTCGTTCGCTGAAATTTAACCCGCTCTAATTTAACGTCAATCAAATTTCAATCGATCGTACAAAATGAAAAAGAATCAATGATCCGAAAGAAATTCAACGCGGATAATAATTTCAGCTTTTGACGAGCGTCAGCATTTTTTCTTATAGCTCCCAAAACCGAAGAAAAAGAGGGAGAAGTATTTCGGGCTTAACGCCGGCTCAGCACGCATCCTGGCTCTTTCGGAGGAACATCGCCGTCGAGCTAAGCTGAGTTCGCAGCCCACTTAGGTAATATACTGCATCGTCTGATTGATGTCAGAGTTTTTGTTGTGCTGGAGCAAAACCAGGCCGCTCGTTTCTTGCTCGGCTGTTCTGGCTTACCTTTTTTACATTTTCGTTGAACGCTCGTAACGTATCGGGGTTAACGTTACGTAACGATGGCTTCTGCGAAAGTGTATTACATTACTCGCGAGCTAACGACCTAACCTTAACGGCCTATCGAGATCATTTAAGGCCCGAAGCATGTTCACCGGTGTGATAAACATTAGCCCTATAGACGAATTTTAAGGCCGATCTGCAACGGTCGGGATGCGAAATTAGCTAGCTCTGAGTTCAATTCGATTCACTCGTTTCCGACACTTTCATAATGGAGCTTAAAGCTGAACCGAATTCATAAGTAAATACGCTCGAGGCTTTGGAAGCGCCGTTTTTAATTTTTTTCGAACTTTCCACAGCGATTCTCAGCTACGATGAAGAACTCGAATAGCGAAAAGGGGGAGAGTTGAAAAGTAATATTACCGGCTCGCGAAAAGAGCAATGAGACTGCCTGAAGTCCACATCATAAGGTATTCCTTCGATGTCTCGCGGGCGTGATTTGGATCTGCTAGGGCGGTCCTTCATGCTTCAACACAGCCTTTCCTGCTGACTCTGAGGGTTGGTAAACTTGTTACGCTTACCTCTCGCGGAAAACTGGGGAGGCTTGATAAAAAACGCCAGTCAGGTGCCAAACCACTCTTCTTCTCTCGAGGGGATACTCTTTCGCCGACACTTCGGCAAATAAATAAAATCCAAGGGCAGGCCCCTTTTTAGCCGCCGGAGCTATCCATCTGCTTTTCGCTCTATCCACTCTCCGACAACGAGTCGCTTGTTTCTTTATTTTATTCCTTTTTAACCTAGTTGTTTTTTCTTCTCCTTATTTTTGCCCCCTTATCTTTTCTATTTCTTTCTAAAGCCGAGACACTTTACTCCCCCGTTTCTCTTTTCGCCCTCATTTTTAATCCATCAACTTGATTAAGGCGCTGAAGGGAGCGTAGAATGTGGCGCTCCTTTGCGGATTTAATAATTCATTTAAATTTAGACGCTCTCCGTCCTCGGCGTCTTTTCGCGTTGTTTTTTTATTCTCTCCCGAGAGAAAGGAGATTTTTTCTTCTCGTCCTTTTTAAAAGAGGCGAAAATTAAGGCGAAAAATCAAAGACAGTTGATGGGACGGTTGATGAAGTTATTTATAATGGGCTCAGCCGCTGGACCTCGTCGAGAAGAGGATCGTGGTACGAAAACGTGCTTTCAAATGAGATAATCATAGAAGGGGATTTTCCCTTCTGGATCCTGCGGTCGAATTAATTTGGCGTTGAAAAAAATTCCATCGGCTCTAACGGTATTATCTGTACCCGAATGCCCTCTACATCCTGGATTTACCTTGTTGGCCCTGAGGCGACTTGTGTATCGCTGGTAGTACACCCTTACGTACAGCAAAACAGAAATGGATGACCACGATGTAATTACTTAGTCAAGAGTGATTACTCGAAACGAAGCCTAGGTTGCAGGCTTGTAGATTAATTTGCTAATTGAACATGGACGCGATTTTCGAGCATGATAACCCCTTCAGGCTATCGTAGTTTTCTGACCATCCTCAGCAAACGTGAGTGTTGAAATTGCAGAAAAATGTAATTTTAAACGGATTTGGAAATTTTTGAAATATGCTAAAAAATTAGGTACTTTGAAGACGAAATTTGGAAATTTGAATGGACAATTTCAACGTTCGGAGGGAACTTTTGAGAAGTTCAAGAGGGAAATTTTGAGAAGTTCGAAAGAGAAATTTTGAGAAATTCGAAAGAGAAATTTTGAATTACAAAGTTTAATTTTTAAAGAGAAATTTGAAAGGACATTTCGAAGTTTGAATGAGAATTTTAAAGTTCGATGAGTAGTCGTGAAATTCCAAGGGAAACGTTTCTACTTTAAGCGAGGCATTTGGAGGTTTGGAGGGCAATTTTGAAGATAGAATGGAAAATATAGATCATCGAAAAGAAATGCTCAACTTCGAAAGAGAAATTTTGAAGGAGATTTTGAACTATGAAGAGTAATTCTGACGGTTGAAGGAAACTTTTCAACTTTGAAAGAGATATGCGTAAGTGTGCGGGGAACTTGATTAGAAATTTATACGTTTGAAAGGAAATTCCGAAGTTCGATGAGTATTTCCGAGCTTACATGGGAAAATTCTGGATTGTCACGACACAATCCTACGTATTAGAAACAGATTTCGAAATTTAGAAGGCACGGAATCTTCAACATTAATTCATTGTATGAAATTATCCCCAAAAATCATTCTGAGGCCAAAAATGGCAAATTTTTAGGCCATCACGACCTATCCCATTGCGGCAACGGATAATTTCCTTTTAAAATCATTCGCCTTAGTGCACACTAGCACTCACCATAAAAATCGGCATGATCCGAGAAAGGATTCACCGAAGATTTCTTCCGACCAGTGATTCAAACACTCAAGGAAAGAGAAAGGGGTTCGCCAGGGGATATTTTAATTTATTTATGACACCTTAGCCGCAACTAGGAAGACGCAAGGACACTACAGCTAAAGCCCGCATCACATGTCAGACGCTTCTCCCCAACAGCCCACAAACCTACAAGCTGATCGGTACCTTGTGAGAGAGGGAGAAAGGATCAGCCAATCAGAGTGGCTCGAGCTTGCGTTCGTCTCTCCCACCAACTTAACGGACAAAAGATTCCTTGGAGGAATCTTTTTGCTTGCCCACTCAACCTTCCCGCGCTGGTTTCCTTGTATACATGGTTGCAATCGATTTATCCATCGTATCTGAGTTGAGCTTGATCTTCAATTCCTACCAAAGTTAATTACACCACAATTTGCAAAGGAAAAACAGAAACACTTTTATTTCATCACAGTTTCCACCCTCATTTCCCTCTCCCAAACGCATCGATACACCAAGGGGAAAGAGTGCATTTCTTTTATTGATCGCCACGTCCAAGAGTCTATTTTAGGAAGGAAAGAATTTCGTGTTTTTCTCTGCCTAGAAAAAATCTTTTTTGGATTTAAATATCATAAATCAAGAATTCATAATTTTGCAATGTTTTTCAATTATTTTCCAATCCTAGAGTCGAACGTGTTGACTGATAGGCTGTTGGTGATTCGACGGTCACAAATCATCTTCAAATGAAGTGGCGGAGTTGATCGTTAACCGGCGAGAAGGGGGAAGAAAAATCTTCCCACATTCACAATCCTCTCGGCCGCACTCGCTGTCAGGATTCCTTAACCTCATTTTCCCGTAGACTAACGGGCCCGTATTATTCTTCTGCTGAAAACCCGAGGCGTCTTCAACTTGCGGAAGCAAACATGAAAAAGAACCTCCTCCGTAATTGCGTTGTGGGAAATGGTAAACGAGCGTTTCTAAATTGCCGCTAAATCTTTGCCTGTTAATATTTGTAATAAGTCCTTCCTGAAATTGAGTTTCCTTCAGTAAATCCTTGGATTTATCGACCAGAAATATTTTTGCAGATAAACCTTTATCCTGGCTGAGGACTGTATTCGATAATAATCAACGATACTCCTCAACATGAGGATATTTTCACCCTTCTATAACGTCAAACATTGCATTGGCTATGTGTCAATAACTAGGAATCTTTTGTGTGAGCTCCTAATATTTGACCCAGATAGTTCCAGATGGCGTTCCTACAGTCTCATTGAAATCATGTGCCGCTCTCCTTCTTTTCGAGGCTCCTCAAAAAAATTTTCTTTCATTAAGTAACTTCGGCTTGTTCTGGAAAATGTCCAACATAACTCCAATTTACAAATCCAGGAACAATTTTACATCCCAGGATATCCTTATATCCCCAGTATTCCACTATCGTTCTTATTTTGGCAGTCGAACATCGGTTCCTGAAAACTTGACTGCCACAAATCTATAGGAACACCGGGATATCTGCAATATTTGATCAACATTGGAGTCGATGGGTGTTTGGGGTATGCGTGATAGAATGCTGCTTGTGTGACTAAAAAATCTCCAGTCCAAACCATATCTCAGTGTTCTCCAGGGATCTTCTTAAACCAACGTAGATCTAGTCACTCAGGCAAATCATGATGTTAACACTTTTTGTCTCAAGGCCCAAAAGCTCTTGGGGAACTCTTCCAATTCAGAGATGATCTGGCAGCCAGCAACTCCCAAGAGATCCTTCGACCCTGGTCTGATTCTCCAATCCACAAGAGCCTCAGTCGACAGATGTGATGGGCATCGAGCAAGCACAGAGCTTATCGTTCCTAGACGCTGATAACATGGGTTCACATTCAACTGGTCACCCTTCAAATTACGAAGCTTAAGTTTTCCAAGATTTGTAACTTGCACAGTGGATAATTTAAACAAAAAGTCGTCAATTCAGATGTTTGAATATACTAAAAGATAGGTAATTTAACTGTCCACATTTTTCCTATGTAATGTGTCTATACATTTTTCAACCGTTATTGCGTTATTCAACAATATTAGTAGACTATACACGAAAAAATGACATTTTTCAACTTTAAACGTTCTTTTCATCTATTTAGTGCAAAAGAAACAAAGAATGAACCATATATTATTGATATACACATCACCAACTATCATTATGCTGAATTTGAGCAAAATCCATTTCAAAAAATTTTTCGCGAAAAATCCAAGGGGGACCCCTGCGATTTCTTTCAACCGATCAGTTAACGATTTTTCACTCCTCTCTCAATACAGATAAAAATCTGAAATTTTTAGGAAAGTTGTGTCTTACCAAGATGTATTTTTGTGATTTTTTTTATTTCTCGGAAAAATCTGCAAGTGGTCCAAAAAAATCGGTTTTTAAAAGCTCAAAAATTGGACTTTAACGGTGATTTTCGGGGTCAAAATTAATGTTAATCAATTGTTTTATTATGCAGGAGTCTTCGCTTGAACGCCTTACAAACGTACATAGCAAAATATTTGGCGAAAAAAATTTAAACAGAGCCAGAGAAATTATTTTCCGTAAATCGAGTTTTTCACCGGTCGGAATTTCGAGCTCCGCTGGCATCGGTAAGGGTGAAATATTAAATCTTTGTTTTAATGCGATTTTGAAAGCTATTTTTATAGGAAATTTAACGCTGAATCCGAATATGATGTCAAAACGGCGGAAATTTGACGACCAACATTAGTTTTTCCCAGTTTTAGTACTACACGGTTTCATGTTTTTCAACTTTGAAAATCCGTTGCAAATACTTACAGTACTGTTCAAATTTGATTAATTAATGGTTCCTACAGGAAATTAGACGTAGAATTCGAATTTAAAGTTAAAACAAACAAAATCGAACAATTAATAATATTTTTGAATTTTTTTCGATTTTCATACTTAGGAACTTTTTTCGTCACGTTCACGAAATGTGAATGATTAGGTGCTATGGAAGAAAATGAAGGAAATTTAATGTTGAATCGATTAAAAATATAAAAAAAGGCTAGCGTATATAATAGCTCTCGAGATATATTCCACTTTATGTCGAAAAACGTGTTTTGAGTTTTCTTCAAGCGCGAATAGCTCCGCGCGGACATAACATAAAAATATAATTAAATACACCAAATTGTAGGATTATATTAGAAAGTGACCTCCATGAGAACTACTTTGAGAGTTACCTAAGAGCTGTTTCCCTTACATATTGACTGCTGGCCAATGCGACTAGATCGAAAATCAGCGAGAGGACAGCAAACTTGACAACAGTTCAATACGATAATCCGAAACGTATTAGAATTTTCGCCAGGAGTATTTTTGAATAATTTTGTCATGAACGCATTTCCGAAATTGGTTTGCCCTTCAACTTATCAGTTACGGCTGGAACATTTTGGACCGGTTTGTACTAGTACGGTTGACGAATATGGAAATTATTTTCTCCTAGAATTCCCTAGCTAGACCGAAAATTTACGCTGTTTCTCCCCGACGATAAATAAATCCCTTTATTCGTTCAAAACTCTTCGAGCGGAGGCCCTTCAAAGTTGAATTGGGACCAAGTCCTGAGGCTTGGCGTCGTTCGGTCGCCATTATTCTTCTCTATCTTCGGCCTTCGAGAGCGGCGCCCTCTGGAATCCAATTTGCGAGTCAATTGCTGCACAGAGCTTCATACCCTTGATCCTACAAGTCTTCCCTTCTCGTGAAACGATGTTTAGCCCATCTATTCTCACATATCAGGAGTTTGATAAAGTTATGCGGTGTTTTCATGTGCCTCCACTGAAAAATAAAAAAATTCAACCTCGAGTTGGAACAGCTTTTAAAGATTTTCTTTTGCGGGGGAAAGCTCGTAGATTTGATTCAGTTGCTTTTGATACGGATTATTTTCAAAATGTCCTCAGATTTTTCCGAATCATCTACAGATTCGGTAGAACCGGTCGAAAAGCACAATAGGATCTCGCTTTCATGGAGGCTTATAAGATTGTGCAAATCGAGAGCGAAACTACTTTTTCAATTCTTGAATTTCCAAAATAGATGGAGATTTTATTTGCCGAAAACGAAGCAGATCGAGAACTGAAAGAATTTCCAAGTCGAAAAACTTGTTTCCCGCGGCCCAAGTTTTTTTTTCAAAGGTTCCACTCTCTTCAGGATCTCAGCCCCGGCTAAGCAGCGATTTTAACAACGTTGGAAAAACATAATAACGCTTCTTCTTGTTCTCATCCGCAATTTTATACTTCCTTTCGCTCTTTTATTTAAGAACAATATTTTCTTCTCAAAAAGAAAGAGAAGAAAAAAAATACTGAAAATCTTGAAACAAGACGTTTCATTCGCTCTGACGACTATAAATCATTTCGATATTCTTTTTATGGCCGAAACTTTTTCACCGAGCAGTTGGGAAAGGGAAAACTCTTTCGGTCCGCCGGATGCATAACGGCTACTTGATCTCGGCTGCTTTTACAATACTCGGCCTTTCATGGCAGTGGAATTTGAATTTTAAATTATTATAGCCTTGGGAAGGAGGAAAAACACGGACATGTAACCTAGGCGACGGAAGGATTTGCAATTCTAAACCGCTCGTAGTTGACGATTATTCACCAAGCGAAAAAATATCTGCGCTAGCGTTGTCCGAGCTCCATAAGTGCTCATCGTTTTACACCTACTAAAACGTTTTCCACCCGTCCCCGGTGAATTTTATTGATAAACCGCCGCGAGAGATCTTCGAATCTTCTTGTAGTATTCCCCTTAAAAGCCCATAAAATATATTGCAGGTCCACACCGCAAGAGCTGAACAGTAGAAGGATCTCAGCCTACAGGAGGACGAACTGGACTGCGGATACTTGAATGTACCGCATTCTAGGCAATGATTCGCTTCAACAATTGGATTCAGTAGACCACGCTTCAGGCCGAAATGCAAGTGAAAACATTCCCTAGTAATAAACTGACAAGGATCTTTGAGATCGCTCGACTGCAGGCGGCCTTGGCCTTGAGGCCAAATCTGACAGGCCCAGAAGAGTACCATCTTGACCATGCAAGTTTCACTACACAACTGGAGTCCTGGAGTCCTACACAACTGTCTCTGGAGTCCTTGACCTTCCGGTAGATGTTATTAATCAAACAAATCATGAGTTTTCCGGTTATCTTCAATTATTTCTTGGGGTGTATCATGTTGCTGAAAATATTGATAAAAATCGTACAGCAATGAAATCTGCGTACAGCTGAATCTTCCTAGCACATCCACTTGAGATTTCATATTCCAACTCGATTCGGCACTCTCGAAACGTGAGGTCAGAGGAAAAGGAGAATTTTCTCATCTGCAGTTTATCCGCTTAAGTAGGTTGATCCGTCGAAGGGGAAATCAAACAAAAACTACATTTCCAACCGTAGCGGCTGAAATTCACCTCGTTAGCCTGAAAAGTTGGGCGGATCCTATCGAAGAACTCCACGCGAGTACGTCCAAACTCAAATAAAGAACTTTGCTTCCCGAAATCGCCAAACGGACAAAGTAGAACAGTTACCAATTGGAAAGCGAAGAATTTTACTTTCGCATCATTGACCGATCCCGATTGGAAATGAGTAAAATTAGAAGTAGAAGTCTCTGGCTGAGATTTATTAAGCTAATTAATATTATTGTAGCTTTGGGGCCTTTTAAAGCCGGGAATACACTTGCGCCGAGGCAGGCCGCGCACCGCATGAGCAGCCTCGGCTCGCCGCGATGCTCAAGTGTGTACAGCTCCTAAACACAGCTGCGAACAGGCTCGGTCTGCCTCATGCGGTGCGCGGCCTGAGCCATCGGCTGTCGGTACATCAAAGTGAGCACGGACCGAGGCAGCCTCGTTCGGTGCTCAGTGTAGACGGTATTTTGGTCGTTCAGTTCTCGAGCGAAGCACCGCGCAAAGTCGGATCAGTACTGAGCACGCGCGCCTCGGCGAAACTCACTTGCAAATTCGTATCGCGGCAAATCACATCGCGGCGAGCCGAGGCAGGCTCGTTCGGTGCTCAGAGGATGCGCGGCCTGCCTCGGCGCAAGTGTATTCCCGGCTTAATGTCAATTTGCATGTTAATACAACAGCGCTGCTGAAGACGGCAGAGCAAAGAAGCTCCACCCAATCTCTTATCAAATTTAGATAGAACTTACGTCATTATATACGTGAAACTTTCTGTTCATTGTTTGCAGGTCTTGCAGCGAGTGCTATGCAGTCAAACTGTCTCATTTCTCCAGTGAAATTCGCCAAAATCCGACACCTAAGAAATTTGCAAAATATGATTCAACGCAACATACAGCAAGTCGATTATTGAAGCGTCCAATCGTTTGTTCTGTTTTCTAGCCCACGTGCTCCAAAAAATAGCTATATTTCAACGCTCAAGATTATTTGCGCTATTAATAGTGCTGAACTGAGCACATTAATTAAGAAACGGGTTTTCTCTTGACAATCGGCAGTAAAAAAAATGCTACGCCGTCTGAATTTACGACTGAAAAGTGATTAAGGAGAAGCGTTTAATAGAATGCATTAATTTCTATGATTAAGGCAGATCTGCTGTCATAGAAGCGCTTTGATCTATTATACTGATTGCTCCACTCGTAAAGTCTTAAGGATGTCGCCCTCGGAGATTGGAATAGACGAAGCCGTTTCTCTCGGGCCGGATTTCGCTCTATCGCATTTGAAAGCGCCGTTAGGAATCTCTCGAGAGCGTAAAATTAGAAGATGGTTGCAATAATTCGAAATCGGAGAGAACGCCGGAGAATTGCTTCCTTGAAGTGTTGAAGTGCATTGAACTCGATAGGAGTGTAGAAAAATTAAATTCGCCCCGCAGAGTTCCATGCGCGGCAGAAGCGGTCGCAAAGTTCGCAGGTCCCTTTGGGAAAAGTTTGCTTTTCGCGTGAATAATATCAGAAGAAGATGAAGTTTCGAAGAAGAGAACCGAGAGGAAGTTGGTGTGTTGGCGTCGCCAAGGCGAAACCCAATCCAATCAAGATTCGTACGACTTTTTGCTCCAGCGAGCAATTCGGAAAATGGCTTCGAACTATGCCCAGATGGAACGACGACCGGATATTGGCCTTATAAATGAATAATAGTCATTTTACAATGGCAAAAACATTGCATCCCGAGAACAACAAGCGAACTAATAGAGAGGGGATTGGAATGGATGTGAAAGGCGTGGGCTGAATTTGAAAAGGGTAGGAACTGGAGGACTGATTAAAAAAAGATCAGTTTTGGAGGAGAGCAGGAAGGAATAAGGTGTAGAGATCTTCGGAAATACCTCAAGCCTTTCAGGAAGTTGCGATTTTCGAGATTTAGGCTGCTCCTGCATTGACACCTGTAACCAGATCAAACCCGGCCAGACCAGACTCTTCAGAAGCTTAGGACTGGATATGGAACTGGGGGGGGGGAGGGGGGACTGGGCTCCTGCGTTACACTCGTAATCGTGCCTTGTCTGATGATCATATCAATTAGCGAACTGCACTTCCACCAACAATGAAGCCGATTCTCGTTCTAGAGTGGAGAGTCTGGCCTGGTACGGTGGCTGGTTGCAAAGTAGGAGTGTTACATAGACGTGACGCTAAAATCATTGCAGCAATCCATTTTTTTAAATTTTTTTTATGAGAGCAACAATAGGGTAACGCATAAGTGTAGGTAATGCAGTTTATGCGTCACCCTATTGTTGCTCCGATTAAAAAAAAAGTGGAAATATTTCAGTTTTTTTATGTTTTAGTAATGCAAAGTTTCTACTCTTAGTTTTAGCATTGTGATGAATTTGACTGTGATATTATTTTAATGTCACTATGAATATAGATATAGGAACTCTGTGATATTAGTTTTAGTATCACTTGAAAAAGAAATGTGAGAGCACCTAATATAGATGTTGAAAAGGAAGGTTGCCTGAAGATGGCCTATCAAGGTTGAAATCGATCGCTGAGAGGAGGAAATATAGTTGTGGAACTGAAGCCAGTTTTTAATTCAATTAAGAAGGAGTTCCACAAAGTTACTGCTGCCACAATTACCAAAATAAATATTTAAAATCGCTAAATTTGCTAAGAAGTTCTCTCTTATAGTTACTAATCTGTTGTTAGCTGGAAAAAACACAAATATTAGGTATAGTTACTATTGTTACGGACGTTTTCTTTGAATTTTAAATTATTGAAGCAAAAGAATAATATACCACTGCCCAATTTTTAGCGTTTTCTGACCTTCAAGCAGGTTCCTTTAGTCGAATTCACGTCGTCCTTAGTCGAATCACCTTGCGTTTTTGGATTCAACCTTCGTCTAAAGCTGGCCAGATTCTCTCGAATCTGCTTATCGATTAGTTGAGAAATGCGTCGCTCGGAACGGTTCAAGTGGCCACTTCTCTAATGCACCATCCGTCAGAGGCTTCTAACAAAAGCTCCATTCCCTTTCTCGTCGGGACAGAGCAAGTTTCAATTCCAACTCCGATCTTCCGGAGCACTGCAACTCGTAATAGACTGCGCTTATTCTGACGCACTAACCGCATTCCATCAGCGGCTTTCGCCCGCTATTTTCCGTTTTTTCTATTCGCCCTTTTCATTCCTATAGCTCGAATACTTATCTGCTCGCGCGGGGAAAGGTTCGACCGAACGAGGGTAGCGCCATTTTTCCAATTCCCTCAGGCCATCGACTGTTTTTCAAGAGAGGGAGAAAAAATATTAAAAAATTAAGCGGAGAGATTAGCGAAGCGATCTTCGGCAATAGGGCGAAATAGCCCGTTCGAATTTATACAGTTACATCGCTATTACTAATATTTACCCTCGGATGATGTCGTTTGAGCCGGTAACTGTTAAAGGGTCGCTCGTTTCGCGATGTTTTCCGCACGAAAAAAATTCGGCCAATTATCTTCATCGGATTGGGAACACAAGTTCAACTGAAATACAGTCTACGTTGCTGAAACCTGTAAATAGGAAACGGTAGGTAGTATGGGTATGTTTCGTTTATTATTATTAGCTTATTGTAAACCAATGTAACTGCAAACTACGAAATTCCTTTTCAGAAAATTCCAAAAAGAAGAATTCCGTAAATTCCTCCTTTTGATTCAATTTTAAAAGTTGTTCGAATCCACAATATGAAATTGAGTTCTTCAGCTAACTTTTTTTTAGAGCTTACGTGGGACTAGAAAAATTCAGAAATAATAGCGACTGCGTAGACGGTTGAAAAAAGAGAGATTTAAAAAATTCGAAGGAAATTTTTCTTTCATTTTTCTCCCACTGTATCTACTTGAAAAGATCAAATTCTGCGCCAGAAAGATGGGAAATTCAATACTTTTTCCAAGAGTTACAATTAAAGAGTTACAAGATCCGTTATTAAGGGAGTTATAGCAGTTTTAGTTCTTCACGGTCGAAAATATGAAAAAAATCACAAAAGTGGCTATAAAAAATTTAGGGACAACTTTGATCGGAAATTAGTTCTGAAGTTCATATCTGTTCCCCTTACTCCCTATATTTATGTTGATAATTTCCTTCTGTTTCTGCCTCATCGAATTTCGCATGGAATCCCGTCTAGGATATATGCTATCGAATATTCCCCTCTTTTTCTATGTCTCAAAATGAGAGGGAGGATTCTCATCTCGCAATCGACTCGCGTTTCGTTTCGCCCGTAAACGGCATACGATTCGAATTCCGTGAACTCCCCTAAAGGGATAGCTTCGATAGTGCAAACTCATGCGAGCTTCCCTCCTCGGGGAATGAGGGGAATGTTAATTTGGTTCATGTTTGTATTCGAAAGGGGAAAACTGCTTTCAAAAATCGAACGCCCAACTTGGGAACACGAGATGAATTCGCTATCTTTAGTGGACGTTTTATATTAGAATATTTCAATAGCTGAAGGAGACCGAATTTGAATTATCGGGTTTAAATGATCGAAAACGTTCTCAAAATCGCGAAATATCTTCATGCTATGAAAGTGCTTGTTATAAATTGCAAAAAACGTCATTTTTCCGTTGAAAATACGATAAAATTATGATAGCGCTGAGCAATAAGCGAGGACTTAAATAAGCGACAGATAGGCTCGACGAAATCTTTTCAATTACGTGTAAACTATGTTGATTATTTTCCAATTTTCTTCAAGACGACAAGAATAAAGGAAAAAAATTATTTTACTTTTTATTTATTGAATTACCTACATTCTAAGAGTATTTTTGAGCGTTATAAGGTGAGGAATTCGTATTTTACAATCTGTTGGTGAAAATCCTTTGGTACCAATTTTTTCACAATTTTTTTCTTTTTTCTTTTAAGTAATTATATTTTTTTCTATTTTTTCTCGATGTTTGTTTTTTCTAATTCTCTTCTTTTTCTTGGACGGTGAATTGAACGAAAAAATTAAATCGCAGCTATCTATTTATCGTAGTTTCTGACAGCTTTTTCGAGAAATTAATGTTAAATAACTCGAGGATTGATATAGCCATAAAAATCGTTCTATTCGGTGTAATGCACTTCACACGCCATCCTCATGTATAAAATAAACTTTCAAAATATATTTATTTCGAAAAAAATTTAAATTACGACTCTGTCAATTTACCAAGTGAATACGAGGAACGAGCATCGAGCGAATCCATTAATCGCTCAACTAGCTTGGTTCTCTTGTCAGTATCACGTCGGCTGCAAGCGACTGCATAGCGCCATAGAGCGTACAAGAGCCGGCTTTTCAAGTCGGAGCCGCAACTCGCGGAATATATATGTAATTTGTTTCGCGTGGCCGTTAGTAACCAAATCTCGTTGTACGCGGGGGTGAGAGCACGTGCTTCTGACAAGGAAAGCTGCGCTGCGGAACGTGCGGGGTCAGAACCGCACTGGCGTTGTCTGACACCGCATCGACTCCAATACACTCGTCGGCCGTTTGATATACGAACTGTGTACGTAATATGCGCCCCTAACTTGTCACCATATTTATGCACGCGGGGGAGGAATTCTATTAGAGCCGGCTCTAGCTCTTTCGTTCAGCTGAAGGGCGACACCTGCGACTTTACTCTCGAGAGCTAGAGAGAGTTGGCAACATCGCAATTACTCAGAGCCGCCTAATTTCGTGTCTACTGCTGTAATGAGGCTATTGAGTGAAAGGAATTTCAAGCTTAATCTCTCTTTCGAAGTTATTTTAATTTTAGGGAGTTGTAGCGAGTTTATAGGCAATTTAAAAGCGTGAGTTTAATTTTATCGAGTTCAGTGAACTTTAGAAGGGCGAAACTTGGCGAGTAGTAATAAGACTAAAACCATAAACTTGGAGGTCATTTAAATTCACTGTAGCGAGGAAAAACTTATTAAAATGCTTTACTTTTTGAAAGAGCGATAATCCTTCGCTAACAATTAGGATAGATTTTCAAAATCGTATCCCTATAATTTACCGCATCGAAATGGCCGACTTCGAAGCAGCGGATATCGAAAGGGCCGAGCGTGGACGGATCGGAAGCTTGGACTTGCTGATTGACGGAAGCTCACCATCAACCGGCGAATACTAACGCCGGGGGGAGATTACCGTCCTGGGAAGTGATCTGCAGTGCGGAAACTTGATGAAGGCACGATGCAATACATTGAGCTCCGCCGGTCACGAATCCCTCGTGTTACGTTTGATTTGAGTTTAAATGCAGATTCGATGCTTGACGTGACAGTTTAAGTTTAGCTATTGACATTTTTGCTTAAATTTGAACGATATGAAACATATGAAAACTTTTTTGTCATATAAATAGAGTTCGTCACGAATGCATGATAATAATCTACACAAAGCTTTACACAATATTCTTCCGAAGCATTTTCCACGCTTTAGTAGGAATTTTCCAATCAATTTTTATACAATTTACTATCTCTAGTGCGGCCATATTGCGGACCGTGATGACATCCAATTTCAAAAGTGGTCTCGTAAATCATAAAAATATATTAACGGCTCCTTAGCTCTTCGGACGATAAGTCACCACGAATAATGTACAGCGAGGACAACAGTTGGCACAGATTCAAATTTCAACTCGTCCAAGCGTGGAGTTTCTTGTACAACTTTTGGCAAACACAATGGACAACTCTGTACCGCGTCCTGTTTATTCCGAGGGAATCCTCCCGTTAGAACCTCTTAGGTAAGAGGAGACATTCGCCAAAATAAAGTATCGTTCGAATTTTGAGATGAGGGTACAATTTGTAAAATGAGTAAATGAAGAAAATTCTTTTTGAAAATGAACTGCGTGGTAATTAAATAATTATTGTCTCCTCAGTGTATTCTAAGCTTCCCCTGAATTCAAATTGGAAAAAATGGTTATTTGGAAGTTTTTATGAACTGATTCTACATGGTCTGATTCTAAGTGAAATCGAGCCAGTCATCATAAACAACTATTTCGATCAAAACAATGTCAACCGATTAGTACCTACTTTGATTGAATGTCAGAATTTTACAACGTACAATCGAAAGTCAGAATTTTTTTTTCTTTTTAATATTTGGATTCTACATGCCTTGAAACTTAAAATATCCAATTTTGAGGGGGTTAGAAAATTTTTTTTCTAGGGCGATTACATTAATTATTGAATAATAAACCAACTATAACAATTACAATAGTTGCTACGGAGTTTTTCTTATAGTTATCGATCTGTTGTAAGGTGTAATCGCTTACAAATATTTGGACATATTATCATCGCAAATGGATGATCTCCCTTGATCATTATTGAAGCGAAGGAATAAATGAACAGTAATTAGCACAGTTTTTTCCCATTATTCTTAACTTCAGTATGATTGAGGCTCCTTTTCCCTTTCAGACGACGCGCGTTCATCAACGGGAAAATCCCCCAGGAACGGGGCCGAATTACCCGAATAGACCATAATGAGACTTAACAAATTGAACGATCCTTTGTGCGGTTTCCAGTTCTAGAGAGGCGACGTCGGCGGAACGGTCTTGTTCCGTGCACCGATTCCATCTCGGCAATTTCCGATTCCAATTCGAAGATTGCCCTCTCACTCTCGCAAGCCCTCACCCGTTCGCTCTTTCTCGCTCTATAACACCTGGCATATTAGCTTTGCAAGGGTTTATTGATGGAATGGCAGCCGCTCTCGATATTAACGCCGAGTCGTCTCGAGCGAGGAGCACGTTCCGCCGTGTTTTCTTCCCCCGGATTCCGCCCATCGCTACCCCCGATCTGTTCCGATAATGCTCTTAGTGAGAGGTAATACGTCGAATTTGGTTCGTACGCCGAACATTTTATTGGAAATTTTTATTGCAAAAATGCGAAAATTAACGATGGAAAGTTCAAATATTTTCGAACGCAGAGGGTGATTTGGTCATAAGCGAAAATCTGCGGGACATTTTTTGAAAAATTGATGTCAGTCAGGAAGTAAATTGGAGAGAAAGGTGGGTGAATGAGGCATTTTGTGAATAAAACATTCTGAAGTGTATCGCGTATTATTCGGGAGAACAATAAAGTGCGTTCCACGAAAGGGAATGAAGCGAGGAATAGAGCGTGAGGAAGGACAGAAGAAAAAAAACCGGAAGAGGAGTTGAGTGGGAGTAGAAGTAAGTGTACAGGTAGATGAATGGAACTCTCGAGTTGTACCCTCATTTCAAATTTCTGAAAATCTCCCAAATTCAAGACGAAAGCTGTGATAACTCGAGAACCAATGAAGCTATCGACCCCGCGATGGTCTCTTTCGATTCAGCGTCCAAAAACTATAGAAATTGATACCAGAAATTTTTTTTTTTTTAAAACCTTTGGGAAATATAATTTTTCTTCCCATCAAAATCCCACAAATTTTTTTTCTTCAGCAAGTACAATGGTATGTTAGGTAGGTATTGAAAAAAATTTTTTTTTTTAAATTCTAAAATTCTTTGTTCTTGTTATCAATAATTTATATCAAAAGTTCCACCTCAGTAAAATCTATTGACAAACGACTAATTGACTCGCGAATACGATTCGACCCTCGAGAAAAATCTTTGTCACGGATTTTCAATCCCGACGGCGGTGGATTTTCATCAACAATCGACAAACACATTTAATGAGATTTCGAGTGTGTCATTAATTAATTCCGACCCTATTGAACCATTCGGCGACCCTCTCGCTTCCTATTTACTTTCCGTTCCTTATTCAGTCGAATATAAAGGGCCAGGTTTAGAATTATCACCGCTTGTTCAATCGATCCGTTCATTCCTGAGGAGGCAAGACCCGTGAAAATTTGAGAGCCCTCGTTCTGAGCGTAATGAGGTTATAAAGGATCTCATTAATCGCAAGATAGAGATTCCCAAACGAGGTACGCGGTTGTCGTACATTTTCATCGAAATTTCGCTCGAGTAGTTTTCCAGTGAAGCAATATGCCCTGCCATATGCGAGTACACGCAATATGTGACTGATTCCTAAATGATTGGTGAAGCCGTTTGGCGAGGACATTCAAAAACTGATTTCTTTTTGTGTGAGTACCCTACGATAACGGTTTGCTGGTAAGTATATCAAACACATCATATTTGTTCACTTTGTGTGCATTACCTGGGCGCCATTTTTTTCCCTGAGTAATCAACATATCAAAGTTGTCGCTCGAATTACCGGGAAAAGTCCTTTCGACGTATAAAACGACGGCTTTTTATAGTGTCCGAGATTTGTCACAGAGGGTGAAGTCCCGGAGGAAATTACCCGCTATTCAGCGACGCATTATGAAATCTGACGCGCACCGAGAAAGCAAAATGTTTCAAACTGCGAGGGCAGCGGAATTAAACAGATCTCTTTACTCAGGATTCAGTATTCTGAGCGGTTTATACAAGTTCCACACCGGAGCGGTCCGATTTTAGCCTTGGTCAACAGTCTGGTCACTAGAACAGATCACAGTGGACTAAGTCAAGAGTGTCTCTACTCCAGAGTATGAAGTCACCATCGAATGTGTCCATATAGGCCACCGGACCAGCCCAGCAGACAGCAAAAATGATAAGACCAGAAGATACTGGGAGAGAGAAGATGCTAATAGAGCTCTTCCTTACTATCGCGTTGTTCTATTTATTTACGAGGTTCGTAAGCTGAATTTTCAGCTATGGTGCACATTTATCAGATCGCATGATGAAAAAAAGTTTGTTTCGTTACGCAGGAGATTACAACGAAGCAGAAAATCTTCAGGTTCGACTTTACTGCTTGGAGAGAATGGTGAAAAAAGTCAGGGGAGGTCAGTCGGACCAGAAGTGGAGGAAGGAGATTTTCTGCAATAATGCTGCAGTTGGAAAGCGTCAGGAGCTGTAGCGAGCAGCTCCTGCATGGAGTCTTAAGTTTGAACAAAGCGCAGAAACGCACGCTGTACACGCTTCAACCTATCCATGCAGCATAGGGCTCTAGATAACTGATGAAAATACTGTGGCTGGAAGAATAGAGGCCACAGTAATGTCTGCAATGCCTTGGCGAAATTTGTGGCCATCGATCAACCTGAGCTCCCTCCTCAACGGCTTGAAGTGTGTACTCCTGGAAGAAGTGCTGGTCTGTTACAGTCGAGCGACTGCGTACATAGCCATTCTGCTCACGGACAAAGTGGTGACAGAACAGTAGGGTAATTGGCTCAACGATGAGTGTCTTGAAGCTTTCAGGGTCGTCTACAAGGAGCAAGTCTGACAATAATTGCAATAACTGGCGTTTGGGCGAGCAGCCACAATGCTATCCATGACTAGTATTAAGAGAAAGGTCCCCAAATGAGAGTCCTTCTGTACCCAAAAGCCATGATAAATGGCCTCCACTCATCATCAAATGGAACTCTCGACATGTGAGTGAGTAGCGTAGCCATTCCATAAGTAGACCGAACTCACCCAGGGACTCCATGGCTGAAACAACTAGGTTTAAAGCGTTATCAATTCCATCAAACTCCCTTGTAGCCAAGAGCCAAAACGCACAATGACAGGCCTCAGCATTGTGGTCCTGATGGTCAAGCGAGAATCTTAACGGACACCAAGGGTGCATTTTTCCACTCGAGCCAGCCATTTGCCGCTGATACAGCCATGGTAATAATATGATGATACAGGCTTTCAAACACTAGTCCAATCGAAAACCACTAGACAAACAGGCCATCGAGACAGTCCAGGAGAATGGAGCAATCGGAGCAATTTGATCGGATTCAACTGAACAACTTGACGTCACCAGCGAAGATCAAACATTTCCCCCAGAACTCAGCTAACTGTCATACTTCAATGTCAATGGCAACGACAAACTTGAAGTTTTGACGTTTGGTAATTGGCAACAACTGAACAAAAGTTGGCTAACATTGGTCCCTCGAGAAACAAAAGCACTGTGTTGATTTTATTACAATGTTTCTCGTTCGACGCCCTATTAATAGAGTCCGTTGAAAGAACTCAAGCGTTATACCTTTGTCGGAATCTCGGCCGAGTTAATTGCGTTTTCCTCATTTCCAGTCTCTCGAATCTCCTCGCAAACTGCGAGCGGACACATAGACGTTCCAACCGTTGATTTCGAACGCTCACGTCAGCGCTTGTGCTTCCCGTAAATGTTAACCGGTTTTGTGCTTCCCAATTAGCGAAGTACAAACCTCCCGTACGACTGACAATGAGGTCAAACGCTGTCGCTGTGGGTTTATTGTAGGTCTAATTAACTCGGATCCGTTTGGATTAGTTTCACGGATTGGAACGGAACGCTTCCGAAAGATTCACGCTTCCCTAATTTCTCATTTCCTCTTTACGTTAACGAAATTACAATTTCTCTATTCGAATAGCGCCCGGCGAAGGATTTTCCAGGGGACCGGTTTTCAATTAGGTCTGAACAATGCAATATTTATAAGGTATTTTGATGAAAATTCTGGTGTCACAATATCGGTCCAGATAACCTAGCTACCGAAATAACACTGAGCCAGCAATGCTCTCTGAGTACGTGTTGTACTTTTAGTTGAATTAGTAGAATCTACTGCATAATGACCGTGATTTGCCTGATATTGCTACTCTCACTCCTATTCCAGCATTCCACTCCTATCTTGATTGAAAAAATCATCCCTTAAATCTCACTACAAAATATCATAGCGTCCTTGTGATGAATTAACCTTTTCAAACATAAGGCTTTAATTGACAAAACTGTTGGAGCACGAATGAACAAAGAACAATTAGGAATCGATATAACAACAGTGAACGCAAGGATATTCTTTCCATGGCAAATAGCCTAGTTACCGCAACTGTAGTACATTCTCCCCCTGTTATTTTGGAACGTAGAATGAAGGGCGTTTCCGAATTCTCTGAGATCGTCGAAGTTTGAATTCTTCCTGAGCTTCCGAGTCTTGAAGAGGAGCTGACTCTTCTGCTTGAGTTTGATGATCTTCGGTTGATCCAGGAGAGGTGGATGGGACATCTTGCAATGCATTCTCCCCTTCGTCAGATGTTAGCGGTTGGGTTGTAGTGGGATCTTCATCTCGGTGACCATATACCGAATCGTCACCTATTGGGGCCAGGTGCTTTAAGGAGACAGTAGCTTCTTTTCCATCAGACTTCCGAATTAGCGCATACTCCGGATTAGCCTCAACTAGATCGACCTCTTCAACGTGTGGGCTGTATTTCGAATTACGGACATGAATTTTCATAAAAACTTTTCCAGGATGGGTAAGCCAGGTGGGGATTGTAATTCCATTTGTTGACCGACGAGCGTGCGAGAACATCCTCTCATGCGGAGTGCAATTGATGGACGTACAGAGAAGAGAACGTATAGCATGTAAAGCTTCAGGTAACACTTCTTCCCAGTTTGAGGTCTTAATATTTTTGTCTTTCATTGCTAATGACATCGTCTTCCACAAGATTCCGTTGTAACGCTCGACGAGCCCATTACCTTCCGGGTTGTAAGGAGTTGATGAACTGGTGGCGATTCCTTGAGCGTGTAGATATGAGGTAAGTTCTTTAGACAAAAACGAGGTACCCCTGTCCGAATGAATGTAAGCTGGTGTACCGAAGATGGTGAATAAGTTGTAAAGGCATTTCTTTACAGACGAAGCAGTCATATCTCGGCAAGGATAAGCAAAAGGGAATCTGCTGTATTCATCCACAATTGTCAGGATGTATTGATTTTGGCTATTCGATGGGATCGGCCCTTTAAAATCAACGTTAAGCCTTTCAAACGGTTTTGTAGCTTTAATTAAATGACTGTCGTGGGGTTTGAAAAACCGGGGTTTAAGTTCTGAGCAAACAGGACACGATTTGGTGAACTGTTTGACGTCTTCTAAGGAGAATGGCAAATTTTTAGAACGTACCCAATGGAACATTCTAGAGACGCCAGGGTGGCATAGTGATCTGTGAAGATTGGCGATTTCGGTGCTGTTAATTGCTCCACACACCCTAGAGAGGGCGTCTGCAACTTGATTTAATCTTCCAGGTCGATAGGTGATATCGAAACTGAAACAAGACATTTCCAGCCGCCACCTTTGAATTTTGTCGTTCTTGATCTTACTGGAATGTTTCAAATCAAACATGAATGACAGTGCCTCTTGGTCTGTTATTAAATTAAAGTGACGGTTTGAAAGGAAATGCTTCCACTTTCGAATAGATTCGATTATTGCAGTGGCCTCTTTCTCAATCGCTGGATACTTCCTTTCACTCTCATTTAGCGTTCGCGAAAAGAATGCTACTGGGCGATTATTTTGCGTTAGAGCAGCAGAGATAGCCACATCTGAGGCGTCCGTTTCGACGACGAGCGGAGTAGTTGAATCTATGTGAGTAAGGAGTGAGTTCGCTATGTCTCTCTTTAAAGTTTGAAATGCTTCACATGCGGCTTGTGGTAGAGGGAATGTTTTAGAATCTATTAAGGGGCGTATTTTATGCGAATAACGGGGAACCCACTTAGAATAATAGGCGAAGAGCCCTATCACTCTCTGAAGTGAATTTCTATCATTAGGAGGGGGGAGGTCAAGAAGCGGTTTCAACCGATCAGGATCTGGTTTGATCGATCCATTACTGATGAGATGACCCAGCAGTGTGATAGAAGAAGTTGAAAATTTACACTTCTTTTCATTAAGTTTTAAATTGTACTTTTCGGCAACTTTGAGGAAATTCGCAAGGTTCTGATCATGCTCATCCTTCGTACGTCCCCCGATGGTGATGTCATCAATATAGCAACGTACCCCTTGAAGTTTTTCTACATCACAGATCCTATCCATGAATTTTTGAAACGCTGGAACTCCATTGGTAACTCCAAACGGTAGCCTTGTGAACTGATAAAGCCTTCCACAGGCTTCAAAGGCTGTGTACTGGCGATCAGCCTGACAGATTGGAACCTGATGATACGCTGATTCTAAATCGATGGTGCTGAAATGACTGTACTGGGCAATATCGGAAATTACTTCTTCTACATTCGGTATAGGGTACGCATCTAGTTGCGTGAATTTGTTGATTGTATTTGAATAGTCAATCACCATTCGCTTCTTATGATTAGAGTTCTTGGTTACAAGAACCTGAGCCCTCCAGGGTGACGAACTCGGTTCTATTATGCCCGCTTGAAGAAGTTTTGATACTTCATCACGTATGAATTTCGAGTCATCGGGAGAGTGACGACGTGACTTTGTAATGATCGGCTTAAGATTGGGGGCAAGGTTTTGAAATAAGCGAATCGGCTGAATTTTAGCTACTGAAAATGTTGAACTTGAAATCGACAGTGGCGGATTTTGTCCTCCAAAACCCATGTCCAAGTGGGAGTGCAATTTTAGAATATCATGGCCGATTATTATGTCCGAGCATAGGTTGGGAAGGATTGATAGTTTGACGTGTTTGTAGTTGAAAGACTGCAACTGTAAATCAACTTCAACGTATCCTTTCAATGTTGAAGATAGTGATGTTGATGCCATGGAAACTGTACCCGATTCAGGACGACTCGTTTGTTGCTAGTATTGTAGGAGCCAGTGCATCTTCCTCGCTTTCTAAAGCGATGATTACGGTCTTGGTCAATGGGAAACCAGCACAATGCTTGATAGACACTGGCAGTTCTGCTAGTTATATCAACCATCAATTCACCTCAACACACGGACTCCAAATTCATCCTGAATCGGGTACAGTTTCCATGGCAAATAGCCTAGTTACCGCAACTGTAGTACAGTCCTCATCCTTTTTTTAACCCGACCCATGGTAATCAAAACTCAACCCAGGCAATTCTCATTACCCTTCCCTACTGAAAATATCCTTCGCCTATTTCCCGTTAATCCAGATGCCTCCATTTCAGAATAACCGGCGAACGATTTGAAATTCACGTCCTTTCTCACAATTCACCCCTGCGAGCAGAAATGTACTTGGGAAATCTCCGCTCGGCTCTTATCATTCATTCATGAGAATTTTGACGCGGCGGGGAGATGATGTTTAAGGAATAATGCGACTCGTAGGTGAACATGAACGGTAGGTGCTGCAGTCCGGATCACACGTACGAATTTGACGTGACGAGAAAAGGAATTTCATCGAAAGCCTGTATCACAGTTAGACAGTTCTCCCAACAGCCCACAAATTGACAAGTCGACACCGACCGCGGATCTGTCGGTTGTGAGAGAGGGAGAAAGGATCAGCCAATCAGAGTGGGCCGAGCTTGCGTTTGGCTCTCCCACCAACTTAACGGACCATAGATTCCTCGGAGGAGTCTTTGCCGATCCTGCGTAACCTTCCAGTACTGGTTTCCTCGTACACATGATTTCATATCACGATACGATTCAATTTCAGGTTCATGCACCGTCGTTAGCCAACTCCCACCCGTGACTTGGGTCTGTCTTCACTATGCGTCATGCGTGTGCCGACAGCCTCCAATAATAATCATAGTTGCCATTGTTCCGTTTCCTAGTTGTCGACTGGATGTTGGTTCCAGTGGTCGTTTGGTCTTGAATTGAATCATTCTATTCTTTGCGTTTACTGAACTTATTGCGCAGAATTATTCACGTAATATTACATGGTGTCAGAATAATAGAACCATGCCAAAAGTTGGAAATGGCTCGACTCAAACCGACCACTTCACAAGATGTCATCAGAGCTCTTGAAACGGGATTCCCCTGTCATGGAGTGCCTAATATAATACGTAGCGAGAATGGCCCCCGATGCTTTTATAATGCGTTCATCAAAACAATTAAAAAATCGTTGAGTCTTCACTGACGCTGCACTTTTTGATAAGTATGGTAGACATAATGATAAGATTGGAGGGACGCATTGCTGGCAGTCCGGAAGCCAAAGCGATGGTCTGTACGCGCTGGAAAAGATTTGAAGAAATGTATCAGAATTATGCGGCAAGAAGCATGTCTATGATACAGTACCAGAAGGAAGCACGCACGATTGCATGACACTCTTTCAGAGACCTCAAAACCATACTAGTGACGTCCAGTTCTCCAGAACAGCTTAACGGCATCAGTAGCTTTTACTCTTGCTGTGTTCTGTCGACCTTCTAATTTCAATATTAATACTCATGCTTCTCATTCATATTTAAAAGTTCCAACTTCAACGTCGCACATGCTTGAGCAAAAAACCACTGATGTGTAAACGCGACGAAGACATCAAGTCAGTGAATGTGATGCGGTCCCGAGAGGGCCACTCAAGGTAAAGCAAGGCGCCTTTACGTCGCATTCGCTCTCGAAAGATATAAATTATCTATGCAAATGCCTGATTTAGCGTAGACTGCGACGGAAGGGGATCTGAAAGTTTCTTTTAGAAGGTCCGACATGACGGGGGTCGCCCTTAGGATTCCAAGTTGGAAAGCTTCACGTACATGGGCTTAGGGCGAAAGGCGACCGAGGCGAAGTTATTTATTCAACAACGTCCCGACAAGCCATCGCATGCATATTTCACCCCGGTCAATCTTGGTTCGCCTGAAATTCCTTGAGCTTACCGCCTTCAAGACCGAGACGAAATGGTCCATTGGGAGCTAATTGTCTCAATTCGGCCCGTGCTCTCGCCTAAACGGTGTTCGCCCTGAGGAACGGTCACGACTCCCGGTTTATCAGCAAGTACTCGGACTCATTACAACTTGGAAGGAGCCGGGTATACGTGAGAAGAGACCGAGATGTTGCTCAGATGATAAGACTTGTTTGAATAAGCAAGAGCACGGAATTTCTGAATTGTTGCTCAGATTACATGACCTTCACGTCTTCGCTGCTGAACACGTTTGCTCAACAACGCGAAGATTGCGATTCAAAGAGAAATTCTGACACGTTGGACGTATTGATTGAATGAAAAAGATAAACGATTTGAAATGACATCAAACAATTACAAAAATAGCCTCTGCATATAATTTCCTTATCTTATCATATCATTTTCTAATCTTATCTCATCACCTCCTTATCTTAGGATTTTCTGATCTTATCATATTCTAAGGTTATCTCATCATCTTCGTATCTCATCTTATCATCTTCTGACCTTATTTTACCATCTTCCAAACTTTTTCTAACATTATCTCATCATTTTCTAATCTTATCATCTCTTTGTCTTATCTCTTACAATTTCTTTAAGTTAGCATCTTATTTTTCCTTTCCTTATCTTATCTTCTGAAATGCCTTTATCTTATCTTATCATCTTGTTATCTTAGGACTTTCTTACCTTGCCTGGGTCTTAGTATGCGAAATATGACCTAACAACAACTGAAGACCACAGAGGTTTGAATTATTCGCTTGATGAATAAAAAACTCATAAAAGCCTTAATGGTCGAAATCATCAACAAGCCCTAAGAATTAAATATGAGAACTTTTATATTTTTAAATGAGCGAAGGGTAAGCTAAATGAAAAAAGCTCGTTATACGTTACTTATTAACAATTGAAATATCAATTGTCGTCCCAAGGGCTGAAAGGTGTTCGAATGTTGACGTCAATAACGATTTTCAACTTCATCAGGGGCGTCCGACTCGTAATTGGGTCAGTGAGGTCGAGGGAATGGAAATAATGGAAGGAGAAAGAGGAGGGGCTTCTCATAAATATTTCACCACTCGTCTTTCGCTTTTATCAACATCCCGCCGCTTGACATCTCCGAGGGATATTACTGGCCTCGCTCGACCTTTGACGACCTTCAATAATAAAATAGCTTATTATTTCGGTTATTCTCAAAAAAGTAGAAACGCTCTTATACTCGCCGATGAGATTGCTGACCCTCAGGTCGCCCCAACGCCCGATTTGAAGCAACTTTTGCCCTGAATAATTTTTCCACGGGGATTTCTCGTCTCGTACACCGCAAATTTAAGCTCTAGTCGGCAGAAAATTTCTCAGAACCTTCAGCTTCAAACAATACACTGAAAATGAAATTACTATGTTATTTGTGGCAATAAAACGTACAACTGAGGGTTTGAGAGAACACAAATATATAGAGAGCAGGTGTCATTTAGATACCATAACGATTCAAGGCACATACTTACTGAACACGGAAAGATTTCATAATAAGCGGCCCAGTGGCCAGCAGTAATCGACTAAAATAAATCACGACAACGTCGCGTATCTGTCTAACTTTGTTATTCGCTTTTATTTTTGTCGTTTACTTCTATTTTTGTTTTGCTTCAATTATCTGTAATTTTGTTTTTGTGAATCCCTGTTGTTTTCTTGTATTCTTGTTGTTTTTGTGTAATTTGTATTTTTTGGGTTTCGTTTTACTTTTAGTTTTTATGTAATGGTTGTTTAACTGTTTTTTTTTTTTTTTTTTTTTTTTTTTTTTGGGCGATTGAGTTTTACGGTTCTGTATGAATTTCTTAATTTTTTTATTCTTGTGTTTCTTTATGCTTTTGTGTACTGTTCTTATTTAGGGAAAGGATAGTTAATTTTGTGAATATGACACGCAATAACGGTACCTCGTATTTCTCTCCCTACAATTGCTAAAAACGATTGCGTCTAATATGAAAATTCCAAAGAGGCACGTCTGAAATAGCTTGATGTTCCAATTTTCAAGAGGCGTCATTCCACAGAGAAAGGATACAAGGCTCGAAAAGGTCGTTGTATGGCATTTTATATTGACTGGTGAGCTATTTCTTAGCTACGTAAGCTCGTACGAACTCAACAAACAAGAAGAAGAAAAAAATGAAGAAGGAACGGTAGCTGTGAAACATCCCATTCGATGATTCCCCTGGAATCCCCTCTTTCTCCACGTTAATTCCGAACAGTACGTCTTACCTAAAAGGCTCGAGGTTTCTTTCATCCTTGATTTTCCTCGAATCTCCCTTTTCTCCCTTTTTTATGTCGGCAATTTTTCCCTCGCTCCGCAGAAAAGATTTTTTCTATTTCGGGGTCGGCGCGCTCCAAGAAAGGATGGCGGTCTACCCTTATTTTTCTCCCTTCTTTGCAGCCGAGAGGGATTTTTTCCTCCAAATCCCTCTGTCTTTTTTTTGGATTCAAATAACACAAAAGCTCCTTTCGCCTCTCTTTCTGCGGATACCCAATGAGATCCCTTTGTGGGAGACCTTTGAGGTCTTCGAGAGAAGTCCCAGCGGCCCAATCAATGCTAATAATGTTCTTTACCTGGGCGCTGACGATACCTCGAATTGCTATAGATGAAAAATTCAGCCCTTTGAGAGGAAGAGAGTTTCTCTGAATAAAATCTGAAAAAATGAAGGGGGGAAAGTAATAAAATTCAGATTACAACGAGCGGAATCAGCCAGCGTATTTAATTAAACTTTCCCTTACATATTAGAAAGACCTTGATTATTCTGTCGGTTGTGTTTTTCATGAAAATTCCCGTGCTTTAATAAAATACGAACGAATTAATTCATTTTTAATAAAGATTGTTTTTATTTTAAATATCTCTTCATTAGAAGCCTCGATCGGGAGGCCTTCGTCTTTGCGTGAAAAAATAGGCGAGATTGCTTGACATAGGATCATTAAACTTCTGCACCGAGAAGTTTAATGATCCCAAGCAATCCTTGATCCTCTGAAAGGGGTGGTGAGTTCCAACAATAGCAAACATAATCGTAAAAATAAGATAAAACGATGTTTTTCATGCTATTCTTCTTTTTTCATTTAAAATTGATAGCAAAAGAAGCTAATTAATCGACCGAATGCGCTGAGTTTCCAAAGCGATTTCCATTCGTTCGAAATCTCCTACTCTTTGAGAACGCTTGGTAAGTTTTCACTGCGTGGTTTATTCGATCGGAGACAAAGTTGTGTCAAAAGAGAGACAAACCGCCAGTCCCACTTTGATTCTCCTTAGAATGTCCCATGAAGCGTAAAGCGGGGAGGTTTTTCCTTCGCCTTTTCGAACGTGAACTTTGTCAGTGGATATACGAGGAATAAAGTTTGCAACGACCGCTCCGTAATCGGAATTTTCAAACGGTTTCATCGCAAAGTTGGTCCGGTCAGCCCTGAGGCTGCAAAACCCAGTGCTCGCCCCTGTTTTTCCTTCCTTCGCGAGTAACTTTACTCGAAGTCCGCAGACTTAGATCCGCATCGTCCGCCGTACATTCACTGCAGCCGATTCGGCGTCTCGAAACTGGACAAGAAGTCTTCAGGCAAGTTCCTGGAACTTCGCTTCAATCTTGGCCGCACCGCGGACTACTTCGAATCCTCTTAGCTCTCGGCCGAACCTCGTGTTCACTTGTTGAGTTCGAGGCTAATGAAAGCTTGCGACCAAGTTTCCTAAGAGATTGAAGCGCTCTAGTACAGTTCGTAGGACGTAGGTTGAATTTTGAAATAAGTTTATAACCCTGGTAGCTGTCGCAAACGAGGAACCAGTTGTATATGCATTACTTTCATCGGTGGTCGTAAGCCTGACTGTTCTTCTCGGTCTAATATCTAACTAAAGATTGACAGTCACTGCCATGTGCCATGTTTCCACTAGCCAATCGCAGCCCATCGTAACCTCTCTGCCGACATTATATTTCTTCATGGTCCAGAAAGAATTCTCAAGTTTCTTTGCCTATCCAAGGGCCAAAAAGAAGAACGGATTGATCAGCCACCGCATCTGGAGCTCTTGGGCTAGCACGTCCCACGTCTCGGTTCCCAGCTCCGGTAAGCCTTCAGTGCCACACTTTCCTCTACAAACTATCTCTGATATTGACCTCTTTTTAGTATCCCCTGGACTGCAACGCTCCTTAGCATTGAATACCAAGTCGACTTCTCCATTTTCCTCTCCCTTTTGAAATCTATCCTTCTGTGGCTTCTGTCTGTGCCAATGTCTCTTACATCCATCTCCGAGTTTCTTTAATCTTTCCTATACTACCATTGTATTGTTATGTAAAATTGGGCTCGCCCCGTATTGGTTCAAATATCTAAATAAGTAAGCTGCTGATTAGACAAAGCACTCAGCGTATGAGATGCAACTGACCACGTTTGGCAGCTGTCGACCCAGTCGCAGACGAGGGAACCGAGCGAACTGCCCAGTGTTAATGGTTCAAGGATTAACAGGGAGGTGGCGCTGTGCATAACAATTGAACCTATCGAGAAGGTAGCGGTAGCAAATTTGAATCAATCCTCTGACGATGAATCAGCCATCATCTCTTCAAAAGACTCCTTGGGAGATGAGTCAGCACTCAGTAGCTGTGTACAAGAGCTAAATACAACCTAATTGGCCGGCGGGATCATGAATTTCAGGCGAACATTTCAAGAAGGGATATCTGCTTTGTTTCAGAAGATGCTGAGGTGGTTCCCACTAGAAAACTGTGCTCATTGTGAAAATTCCGTGCTAAACTGAACAGTTTGAAGTATATTCTGATTCTATTTGTATCTACAATAGAGCAAGGCCAGTCGAGAATTTCATACTGAAAAATGTAAACAGTTTTACCACAACTTTAAGATGTCAAAAAAACAAGTTTAGGTCAGTTACCTTTCGAAGCCTGAACCTATATAAAAGTGAACCATTCGAAGTTTACGTTTAGTATAGCAAAATTCTTCTTCAGCCTTAACTGTTAATTCAGCCTCACAATTTTTCCTTAGGTTACTCTCTTTATTATATAAAAAACCTCATCTCCTCGACGAATCCATTTCCTAGCAATTCTGTCTCTTTTCCATCTGTTAGGATAAAATGTTTTCAAAGAGCGGAGATGTATTTTGTGGATAAATGGCAACTGGTGATGATTCGTTCAGTAAAAACGTTTCCCTCGTATTTTCTCGCGAATATAATTCTTTCGGATGTCGAGATTTCTGAGTTATCAGAAATCTATCAGCGAAAGTAAGCACCATCCATTTCCCCATCGAGGACCTTTGATTTTCAACCCGCAATGATGAATACGTTTTCGATAACTTCCCCGAGCAAACTTGAAGCGCGATTTAATAGTCATCGATGAATAGGCGAAATTCCCAACTAGAAGGGATCCGCATTTCTAGGGGAAAAATATATATTACTACACTTTTCGGAAAGACTCGGTATTTCCTGGCTGCAGTATTTCCGCAGCACCTGCCCTACTAACGATGGCTCTTCCGACTTTGGCCGATAAATTACCGTAAGTTGGCCGTCTTGGGGGTTCCGGGGTTGACGTGGAACTTTCAATGAGCTCTTTCCTCTTTCCAGTTCCAGAGCGACGACGTTCCTTCCATCCTTGTTCGAGCAACCGGTTTTCTTCGTACAATGGTTTTTCCGTCGGAGTTTAAATGGGAAAAGCATTAATTGAAAAAGACTCGCTTTTCCCCTTCCTGAACAGGTCGGAAGTTTCCCGGAAAATGCTCGGCGGGGTCGTTGAAAGGCAAAAGTATCTAGCGCAAGGGCGGTTGTTCCTTGCAAGATAGGGCCACCTTCAAAGGCTTTTCCAACTCGACGTTTTCCCAACGGTTGTTTTGTAAACTCAATAAGCGAACCGCTGGCCTTTCAAATCAAATTCACTTCCGCCGATCGAGTATTGCTCGTGGAGAAAGGTTGAATTATTGCAAAGTTATGCACATCGCTACGTCAATCAAACCCAAGTTTTCTCATTTTCGAACGCCGATTAACTTCAGCGGTTACTTCTTTATCCGAATATATCTTCAAACGTTTTCAAAAGCGAAGGAATCCATAAACTCGGGAGAATCTGCGCAGTAATAATTCTTACAAACAATTATTAATCGTGATTAAAATTTATTTGTTAACAATTGTTATTAAATTTTATCAATTGTTATAATAGCTAGTATGACTAATAATTTCAACCATATTATTAGGAGTAATAATAAGGATTGATAATTAAAATGACAACGTTCGACAACAGAGGATTTCAGTGGAACACACTGTGTTGCTGTCAATTCTTATTATTCAATTATTATCATTAGTTCATGTAGCATCAATTGCTTTCATTAGTATAACCTAATAATAGAAGTAGAATTATAATCAACGAAGTAGAAATATATTATCAATTTTTTTGGTTTTGAAATATATTATCAATTGTTACCATTTATTGGACTATAATTACCTATCAATATTCGCTGGAAGTTTCGTCTATAAACGGAGCTCGAGGAAAATACAGATAGAAGCAATAGGCCTACAACATCTGAGGCCAGTCAATAAATGGTATGAAACAATTCAGCCGCAGGTGCTGTATTCGTTCGGTGCTCTCAGAATTTTTCACTCGCTCAACCTCGATCGATTGGGACGTTACCATTTCGCTAGTGTCATCCAATCAGCGGAAATTAGGGTTGAATTGCATTGATGATAAAATAATACGATATAAAATTCATTATCTGATGAGTACCTACTCTCCACAATTCATCAAGTCGTTGAAATTAATTATTGCCGAATCGATAGTGAGGAGTCTTGAAATTCGTCCAATTACTGGGAATGTGGTAGTGAAACGGCAATTTTAACCGATCAACCTCTCGGTAATAATTTAATGAAGGTTCGTCCGTCAAGTTGTAATCAATAAAAAATAGAATTCGCGCTGTGTCGGTTATTTCGCAGGTTAAAACGAAACGGTACATTCCAATTTACTCACAATTGTTTTAATTTGTAAAATGCAATTCACCAGTCATTTATTTTTCAGTCAACGTTTCGCTCGGATATTACGCTTTTAAAAATATATTCAGCTGTACCTTTTTTTTTCTAAAACATGGCGAAGCCGTGAATTAGTACGTTGCGTCTTTAAGAACGCGAGGAAAACACAAAGAGAAAATGAAAGGGATGGAAACAACGAATTAACGGCGGCTTTTTGTGTTGCTTCGAGTTAATTAAAACTTTTTCTAAGGTTGTGAAAAAGGCTCCGGGGCTAGAGAAAGAGGCTAAAGGGCCTCCCTCTGCTTGCATCGCTGTCAGGCGTGAAAGAGCGTGAGAAGCAGGCGAGGAAAGAAGTGATCTTATTCAAAAGACGATTTTTCACAATGTCTCTTTCATCTTGAACGCGATTTTTTTCCAACCGCACGCATATCCGCAAAGTTTACGAAGCTGTCAAAGAGGTCTGCAATTTTTCATCGCCATATTATCTAAGCTGGAAATTAGGTGATCAACCGATAGAGATTATTTTACAAGGAAGTCTTCATTCCAAATTTAACAGAACAGAAGTTGAACCAATAGCACTAGCAGCTGAATCAACGCAATGTGCGAAATGTTTCCGTGCCAAACTACGTGATCTGTTCGTATTTTTTCGATACTAATTTATGAAGATGGATGATCGACCCTTGTTATATATTTTGCAGTCGTCAATCAGCGTTAGGTCTAACGAGATTAAAACGTCTCTTCTACCCCGCTTTCGGGTATTATATATTCTTCTTCGGGGCTTAGAATCTGGTTTACATTGCAATCCAATGGCCAATGTTGGAACTTGCAGTATTGTCTTTTTTTAAGCTTCTGTTTTTGCAAGAAACTGCTTAGAAGAAGCTAACTAACAAAAGTATTAGCCATTTAAATACAACTAAACTAAAACTGTAAAAAGTAAAACTAAAATATCAGCCTATCTTTTACTCTAAGTAGTTTAATCAGCTTAATACTCAAGAAACCTCAGTTTCCCATTTACCGGGCTAAAACTAATCAGACCAACCAGGGATCAGTAATGTTTCTATAGAATTGAATAAAACCGGCTCAGGCTTGAACTCATCTGAATCGCGATTAATTAAAAATCGCCCGGAATGAATTAGCAGACCGAATAAGTCGAATTTGAAAACGGATACTGATGGCGTCAGCATTTGCAAAACGGAATAACTCCGCTCTCTTAATTAAGATCAGGCCCATTGAATCGTTTCCTTCTTCCATCGGATCCGAACTCGAGCCGCGGCGGGTTGAAACTGATTTGTTTCAAATCAACGCTTTGCTTTCGTACTGGTCGTGCTAAGTTGGCGTTTTCAAGGTACATTCCACTGGATTTTGATTCTGGAGTTGTCGAACTTCTAACTTTGCTAGGTAATCAATTTTGATGGGCATTCATTTGATGGAATTCATTCTGAATAATAAGCAAGGGGGAACCGAAGGGATAATTATTAAACACCGATTAATAGCGTTAAATTTGAAAACGATAACGAGAAGTAAAATGCTGCAAATGATTGTACAGTGGTTTATTATTCCTTCGCTTCAAATAAAATTTCAGAAGACTATCCGTTTCAGATAGTCATTATTCAGAACATGTGTAAGCATTTCAACCGAAAAACAGATTGGTAACTATCGGGGAAAATTCCGTAGCAACTTTTGTAATTTTAATCTATTTTATTTTTCTTAATTTCCAAATTAAAAACTAAATTTCTTGCCCTACCGTACAGCAGGAGAGAGTGTTTGACGACCATTCCAATGAGTATAGAACGATTTTTATAGCTCCAAGAACTCTCGAGTTATACCCTCATGTCAAATTTCTGAAAATCTCCCAAATTCGGCACAAAAGCTGTGATAACTCGAGAACCAATGAAGCTATCGACCCCGCGATGGTCTCATTCGATTCAGCGTCCAAAAATCTATATAATTTGATACCACGTACACCTTTTTCTGAAAAACCTTGGAAAATATTAATTTTCTCCCCCTCAAAACCCCCCAAAAATACCCTTAGAATTGAGCTAGCAAGTTGGTTCAAGAATTGGGCCGTCGTTGGACCGAGATTGATTTTTGGTGAAAATTTCAAATTTTTAGCTCTTACAGTTTGGCCGGAAAAGTGTTGACGGCGTACGGCGTACGGCGTACGGCGTACGGCGTACGGCGTACGGCGTACGGCGTACGGCGGACAGACAGAATTTTTTTTATTGGATATTCGGATTCTACATGCCTTGAAACGTAAAACATCAAATTTTGAGGGGGGGTTATAAAATTTTTTTTCTTGGGCGATTACAATGGTTTATTATTGAATAATAAACCAATATTCGTATATCTTCAGCGATCGAAATTATGCTTGTTAGCTTGTCCCAGCATTTTGCAGAAAGTCTCAAATGCAGGCGATTATTGACTTAATCGAAGTGAGTAATTTGTTAATTGAATTTTATTAACAAGAACAAATCAAAACAAGAAGCAAATCCAAACACGAAGAAGTTGGAAACAGGGTCACTAGGCGTTGAATTATTGTAACTTCAGGCTGCAGAAGAACGTTCGGAAACCACGTTTGTGTTGATTCAGCTGCAGCAAGTGCTCTCGATTCAACTAGTACTGTTATTATTCATAATCTCACTCTCGTCAAATAATCTCACTGTTTATTTTGTTCCGACACTTTCTAAACTGTCTTCTCATGTATTATCGTGACACGCAAAATAAAAATTCTCCGAATCGCCTAATTTCTGGCTCAGTTATGGCAACACAGCAGATCTCTTGGACAGCTTCGTTCAATAATCTTTGCGGATTTCCATATTATGAGGAAAAAACGCTGCAAATAATTGCACTGTAGTTTATTGTTCCTTTGCTTCAATCCATCCATTTGTGATAGTAACTATTTCGAACAGTTGTGAACGTTTCACCTGACAAAAGATTGATAACTATAACGGAATACTTCGTAGCAAGTACGGTGATTTGGTAATTTTTATTTTCTGTATATTCATAATAAAAGTGATTTTATTACGGAGCAATTTTGCCTCGAGAGCACTGAAGCACAACCGTCAGCATTGATCTGAAGGTGATTGATAGTATCGCCTTTAGTGTAGCTTGGCTGCCCGAGATATATAGAATCTGGCGTCTTTAAGTCGTTTCCTCCTTATCTCCCAGGCACAGAACAGGATTGCAAGGATTTGTCTGAAAGATTATGGCATGTATGCTCAGGAACTGAGTTTCCCGAACAGCCTCCTTATCTTTTTGATGACAATAGTATCGCATTAAGGCGAGCACATTTCTCAACAACCATTCAGCTATGTCAAACAAATGAGTATATCGAGCTTTCATCGTGATGGGTCTGTGCTGCAACGATTTCATCGATAATGCTCAGTTAAGTTGCTCAGCTTCATAAGTACTTTACCGCTCAAACACTGCTATCAGATTCAAGCGAGAACATAAAGAACGAGTTGATGGAACGAACGTGAGGAAACCGCTGCTGAACGATACCCCGAAGCGATGAACTTAAAAACGCTCCGTCGCCTTAACTTCGAGACGTTCTTGGATATTTGATAAAGACTTTAAAATATGGTTAAGACTGCGGAGGAAGTCGATTGTTTCAAACGGCCGTAGATAAAACGGCGAAAAGGAAAAGTCGATCGAGTGACTGCAGTATTCATCTTCAGACAGACTTATAATAAGTTCTCCGCGGACTTTCTAGCTGCTCTTTTTGAAAGAGGCGAGATTTATATAAGAAGTCTAGTCGTTTGAATGGGATTACAACTTTCGAAAGGCGAAACTTGCGAACCGTGAATCTTTCTAAAGCGGGAGATTTCCTTTTCCGTGTTCTAAGGTGTTGATTCTCATTCGGCTATGGAAATCGACAGGGTCTTTGCATCTATAGAATTTCATAAGAGAACCCCTGAATTGAGATTATTCTATTTCAAAGTTGACAAGTGGAAAATTTTGGATTTTTTCAACGTACCTCAAAAATAGATGCCCCAGGTTCCCTCCGTGCCATGCCGTAGCTACAGACATTATTCACTGCACCGTTTATTTATTATTATAGAGAGAGGAGTCCAGACATTCCAACAATTTCAGTGTTAGTTCAAGATATATTTACAGGGTAGCACTACAAGGGGCGCTTCAGAGGAATATCTCGAGGCTCTCTATGGATGGAATCTTATATCTTAACTAGGGACTTGTTTTGCATTATCCATCAATATCAGTAGCCTATACACGAAAACATCACATTTTTCCAACTTTAAATCTTCTTTTTATCTATTTAGTGCAAAAGAAACAAAGAATGGGGCATATATTATTGATATGCACATCATCAACTATCATTATGCTGAATTTCAGCGAAATTGAAAGCAAAAAATTTTTCACGAAAAATCCAAGTGGTACCTATGCGATTTTTTTGAACCGATCAGTTAACGATTTTTTACTCCTCTCTCAATACAGATAAAAATCTGAAATTTTCTAGAAAGTTATATTTTACCGAGATGTATTTTTGCTATTTTTTTCAATCATCAGAAAAATCTGCAAGTTGTCCAAAAAAATCAGTTTTTGAAAGCTCGAAAATTGGACTTTATCCGTGATTTTCGGGGTCAAAATTTATTTGAATCAATTGTTTCATTATGCAGGAGTCTTCATTTGAACGCCTTACACACGTGTATAGAAAAAATTTAGGTGAAAAAATTTAAACAGGGCCACAGAAATTATTTTCCGTAAATCGAGGTTTTCACCGGCCGAAATTTCGAGCTCCGCTGGCAGCGGTAAGGGTGAAAAATTAAATTTCCGTTTTCAGGCGATATATAGGAAATTTAACGCTAAATTCGAATTTGAGGTCAAAATGGCGGAAATTTGACGACAACTATCAGTTTTTCCATTTTTAGTGTTACACAACTTTTATGTATTTCAACTTTGAAAATCTGTTGCAAATACAAACAGTTCTGTTTAATAACATTTTAGTACTTATTCTTACAGGAAATAGACGTCGAATTTGAATTTGAAGTGAAAAATATCAGATTCTAACAATTAATACATATTTTTCTATTTTTTCGGTTTTTCGTACTTGTGAAGTTTCAACTGTGGAATTTTTAGTTATGGGTATAGTAGCTCTTAAGCGACATTTTTAACTGGCTTAAGGAACTATAGATTTATCGGGGAGATATCGATATGGGATGAAACCAAATTCAGTGCTCTAAGCGCGCGAAGAAGGGCATTATTGAACAAATAATTAGCAGGGGATGATTGTACATTGAACAGGTATTACATTTTCTAAAACCCGGAACCCAAAGTCGGTCAATTTTTTGTGAAATTTTGAAGGTGATATAACGCTCCAAGTTGCTCGAAGGGAGCGCCTATCATTCGTTATGCATAAAACGCAAACATGCATAAAATGCCACTTCGTTTGAACAGCTCCCTACTTCAATGATTCAAGTCGGCCTGATAACGCAGGTCGTTTACACGGCCTCATTACGACGGAACGTATTCGCAGCCTCGAAACCCGCACGTTTGATAGAAAGGCACAGAAGCCGTTGCGCATGATTTGTCGCCACTGCAAACATTACGTGAGGTGAAAAACCTTATCTAGTATAGTACAAAAGTCGGAACATATCCACGAACAGGCTGCGCCCTTTGGCGTTTTATTACCGCCATTAACATGAAAGAAATAAAACCCCCGGCTTCCTACATATCTTCGGTTTTTTTTCTTTTTTTTTTTTGGCTACGTACCTACTTTATTTTTTGCTCTTCAATAGAGCGAACGAGCATTAGACCCGAGAGATTCAGACTACAGTGCTCTGAGCTCATGAAAATTGATGCTCGCTTCCGTTCCAACTTCGTCTACACGGAAAAGGGATCGGGTCGAAGCAGTAGCGCCATTCAAACGTAAAGGACCTCCGATTCGATTTATGATTCATACTGCAGCTCCACCGTAAAGTAAACCGTAGCGGCTCGGCTACGTTTATACTACACACGCCCTACACCTTGAACTTTCCTTACTCATGTCACACCACAATATGTGGGTTACTGTTTCTCCCCTCTCGCATTTTTAGACGGCACGTTCACGGAAATATACGAGCGTAAGCTCTCGCCTGTACAAGGAAGGAACTTATCAAAGAGAGTTCATGTGTAGAATGGAAGAAGGGAACCATCGTTCTGATGTTGATCGGGTCTAGGAAATGGAAAATGCGCACGTGGGCAAATATAGAGTTTGGAAAAAGTGGGGGCTAACTTGAGAATATAAATACATGGAAAACAATCCGAGAAGAAGAATGCACTATTTTAAAGTAAATATCTAAATGTTTTTCGTAGAATACCAGAGTATTGCAGCAGAGTACACCAATAAATTGTCTCCACGGAGTCGATTCTGCAACCAGTAAGCCACATACTAAGCCCCAGCTCAGCTCGCCAACCTAGTATTCCTCGCTCGATTGCTTGCTAGACGCTTCGTTCGCAGCTCAAAGAAATCTCCGTAGAACAGATTGTTTCCCACACACAAGTTTCGGTGAATTTGTTTATTTATTTTTATTTTATTTTATTATTATTATTCATTTTTATTTTATTATTACTATTTATTTTTATTTTATTTTTATTATTATTTATTTTTATTTTGTTTTTTATTATTATTTATTTTTATTTTATTTTTATATTATTTATTTTTATTTTATTATTGTTTTTTTTTTTTAAATATTATTACCTATTATTTTTATTTATTTTATTTTATCAAGATTTATTATTGTTTCAGTATTATTAATTTTCATTTTTATATTATGATTTATTTTTATTTTATTAGTATTTTTATTAATTTTTATTTTATTTTATTATCAATATTTATTTTTATTTTATTTTTTATTAGTACCTATTTATTTATTTTTATTTTTTGTTAACATTTGCTTTTTGATAGAGACCAAAGGAATAACAAAAAGCAACACCTATGTGAATATACTGATTCAGGATTTACACAGTCGTCACTCAAATACTATCTATCTAGATCGATGCTTTATGAACCTTCCTCAAGTTTTGCTAAGCTGTCCTCTTCAAATCTTGTCATCAAGCATTTACGCACTAGTTGAGGCTGAAGGTTGGCGTTGCCCGAGGGGAATAGTATTATTCGCAATACGGTTTAGCGACGTTTGACGGAACTTCAACGTGGAAATTGCTGCTTACGTATTCGTCAGACGTCAGTTTTCGAGGAATCCTCTTCCAGTTTTACCTATTGCTTCCCCGACGCGCCGCATCGACCCTTGGAGTCACCTCATCTGCCACAAACGAAGTTCAACCTGAACTTTCCTTTCATATTTCATCCCTTGGCGAATGATTTTCCACACCGAAACGAAAACATTTCCCAACTAACTTCCACTCTTTGTTTCTTTCCTTTTTGGTTTTCCGATCGCGTTTCCACGAGCTGCGATTTTTATAGGAAAGAACGTATTTTTTGTATGGTCAGCTAGTGTTAGCGATGACGGTGTGAAAATGAATAAATTTCGTAATGTAATGATGATAACATTGGACAATGATGCGATGGTGCCGTTGCAACCAGCAATGGTAATTAACGTTATGTGGGCCAATTTAATTATCATAGCGTGAATCATCATCAGATATCATCATCAATGGATCAGGATTTTGTTAATCGCAGATGACATCGATTGATTGCGTGATGGCAGCGTCAGATTGGCCTTACGTTCACTAATATCAGTCTGTACCGGTGAGTATTCGAAATTCCTTATCCGTACGTTTGTGTGTGCGATCAGACAACGAATAACAACTTATACGGCCGCATTTTCAATAAAAATATTCCCATTTACTAGGTAAACATCAATGTTCAAATCGATAGTCCGGATGCCATCGCGTTCAAGCGACGCCGATTGTTTCGCGTAAGAATGAACCGGTCCCCGGGAAGAAACTTCATTTCACGAAGTGGATACAACAATAGCCCATTGAAAGAGATCCACCTTGATCCTCGGGTTCCACAATAAACTCGGAAAATACGAAAGGTCCCGTACTATTTACTTCGGCTCGGCTGCGACACGCGGAAAGGTTCTTTCTTCCAAGAGGAACAAAAGCCGATATCAACAAGGAAGAAAGATGGTTTGTACAAGGGGCCTATGCAGGACGTACAGCGATACTCGACCCTTGCTTGTACAAACTGTCTGTTGTAGATAAAGGGCTAAAAAATACTATACGTAAGGTGCGAAGAACGATGGAAGGCTTGAAGAAGAATGGAGTGGAAAATTGAAAGAAAACACCGCTGCGAAAAAGGGTTCAGGATACCCTTCGGTAGTTCTCCGCATCAACTTTACTCCTGAAGGTGTCGGTGGCCTTTGATCGAACTGCAGAGAAGAGGAAACGGGAAGGTAAGAGCGAGTGCATGACGAGCTTCCTCAAAGCTGATGGAAACGGGGCTCGACAACAAAATCATGGCCCCTTTGAAGCCCTTATTATTTCTGAAGAAGGTCCAATACCAAATCCTAGCTCTCCAATTGGATATTATTAATTGAAGCCTAGATAATCTCTATAGTCCCAGATTGTGAAGAAAAAAATGCGTTCATGCTGACTCAAACCATTGTATTGTATGGCTTATTATATGCATCGCCATTAGCCTCTTCACAAAAATTATCCCTCGTTGTGAGGTTGTGGTAACAAAGCCCCAAACGGGTGAAAAATATCGACATGATTAGAAAGAATAGGAGAATGAGGCGCCGGTTTCTCCCGCTCAACAACAAGGGATATCAACGGTTAAAGTTAACTCTGCTCCACTCATCCAAAAATGTTAAACGTGAATTTCATTTTGACGTACTTGGCAATACGAATCCTTTTTAAAATAAGAATTTTCTTTGGGAATAAGAGAGGCATCCTTGGTCGACTTCAATGACCTACGAGTTCCATAATACGCATGAAAACACTAGGTATTCCGCAGGAAAAACCCTGTACACATCCGTTCGGGTAATGGCTGGAGGAAAATGCTGCTCGCGTATGCTAATAAAGACGCATCAAGTTTCCGTTCGAGAACCTGAACGTATACATAGCATATTCAGAGCGAAAGTTGCTCGGTAAGCGGGGTTTTTACCATGTAGGAGGGATAGCTACAATGTTGCACTAAGGATCGCCGTAGTAGGCTCTCACGTATGGGGTAGGCTTTGGCAAAGTCATGCAGGATGAAGCTGACCTTGTTCATGGGGATGAGAGCACGTTCCCCGCCGCGATGGGGGTTTTTTCGAGGCGGTAATGACCGGTTTTATACGTTGGGATTTAGACCGAAATGTAGCTAAACCGAAGAGAGCGAAAATCATGAAAATAAAACCAAGGAATGTATTACGGAGCTGACAAAATAGAAAAAAAAAACTATCTTTTTAGAGAGAGCAAATTCTTGTGTAGCAGCTTTGAGACTAATATTCTCCAATAAATTCTCTAACATGTTTATTGATCTAACGAACTTGTTTCAATAATAATTAAAAAAAAGTCCGTTGATTGCGTGTTCTGATTGGTCTTCTGCACGGCCGTTTAGAGGGTAGTTGTATGAAAATGGGGACTCCAAGGTGTCATTCCACAGCTGATTGATAAAAGTATAGTGGGAGTTGGAAAGTATCCCACCTTGAGCACCAGGAGGGTATTTCACCCCTTCAACCATTGAAAAGGAGAGGGGCTCAGAGAAGGCTGGCAGTCAATTTAAAACCTTGAGCAAGGGGAAGGGGGCAGTAAGGCAGGTCAGAGCAGTGACGTCTTCATACCAGTTAGTAACCTTGAACCAATCTTGGTAACCGGTGATCTTGAATTCTACTCACTATCGGTTTCCCACTGTCGCTTACACCAAGTCTCAGGACAACTTCTTACTTTAAACATCTGACAGGTTCAGCCTTAGGTCACCAGGTCAGCGATCGCGATTGACAGTGCACCACAAACGAACTAGAGCGAGTGGCATATTCTGCCTCCCACTTCCTATTGTTGGAGAGTGGAAGAGCAGCTTTAGTAACATACGAATCGCTCGCCTATTTCGTGGCATTACTTTTGGTGAATGAAGAGACACCGAATACTCTCTCATCAATTGCTCGACAGGTAAATTCCCATTTTTGTACAACTGATTCGATCATTTTACAGAAGTTCTTATGAAATCTACAATGAGTTTCCTTCCAAGCTTCTAAAGCCAGCATACCTGGACACATATACAGGAAACAGCGGCGATATTCGTTTGAGGATGAATATAGATTCTCTAAACCAGGTTCTCGGCGAAAAATGAACCAAACGACTCAGCGCAGTGTCATGGACATTCCTCATACAGCAGTCTCATCTGTAGACAAACGTGCTTAATTCCTGGCATTCCCCATACCCTTACTTCTATTGTCATTAGAATCCTTGTCTATTCGTAATCGAGGACGAGAGATGTAAGATCATTCTCTCCTTTTCCAATTGATTGCTTTACCTTTGGAAGGGTAGAGGATGTTGGCTCGCCTCCCACCCAATATGCTCCCAGCCGACTAACTAACCAACCGGCTTCCACTCGGCGCCCTCATCAGAATCTCAACTATTTACCGCCTGTGAGGCACTGCGAGAGGGTCATTACGCTTCCAAGTACCGACGTTTACGCTATCTACCAGGGCATGTCGGACTTGGCGAGGGAAGGTCCCTCTCAGCGCTATAGTTTCTCTACTCTAATCACCTGGAATCTCATTAGGACAAGAGGAGTTCCTATTATCCAACACGAACTGAGGATACCTACCACACAATTCGAACCGTTCCTCTGCCCTGTCTGTCACATTGACGCTGAAGTTAGTTTCAATTCCATTTGCTAATTATGCAACTTTATACTGCTATATAATTGTGCTCATGAATTGCCAAAATCATCGCAACTAGTTAAGTGGTCGGAAATGTACTGCGGTTCCTACAGGTGAGGAATGTTTTTCAAAAGTTGGCAACGCTAAGAGGTGGAGAGATATTTCAGAACAAAATGAGCCCGCGTGGATCCCGGCAAAGCCAAAACTTCATTGGTACCAACGTTTATATGCAAAGTATTGGAACATCATTCATTTCATGTCATCGCGGAGCTATTCGCGCTCGAAAACACGTTTTTTACCAAAAAGTGGAACAGATCTCGGAAACAAAAAAATAATCCGTGTCATTTATTATTTTTAATCGATTTAAAATTAAATTTCCTCAATTCGCTTCTTTCAAAATTAAAACGTCAAGTATGAAAAACCGTAAAAATTGAAAGAAAATATTAATTTTTGGAATTTGATTCTTTTCGCTTCAAATTAAAATTCTACGTCTAATTTCCTATAATTATGAGTAGTAAAATAATATGAATGAATGAATGAATATAAATATATTTCCTTGATGACACACAGCAGTGCAGCGAGCAAAACATTCGTGGAACGGAAATTACCCCACCACCAGGATCGGAATCCGAGCGGGGTGGGGGATATTGAACAGCCCTGTAAGTATTTGCCACGAATTCACGGCGAAGTTGAAAAACGTAAAAATGGTTCAGCACTAAAAATGGTAAAAACTAATAGTTGTCGTCAAATATCCGCCGTTTTGACGTTAAATTCGGATTCAGCGTTGAATTTCCATGAAGAATAGCTTTTGAAATTGCTTAAAAACAGAAGATTAATTTTTCACCCTTACCAGCGGGGCTTTCGGCCGGTGAGAAACTCAATTTAATGGAAAATAATTTCTGTGGCCCCGTTTAAATTTTTTTCACCAAATTTTTTGCTATGTACGTGTGTAAGGCGTTCAAATGAAGACTCCTGCGTATCAAAACAATTGATTCCCAAGGATTTTGACCCCGAAAATCACGATTAAAGTCCAATTTTCCAGCTTTCAAAACTTGATTTTTTTCAACCACTTGCAGATTTTTCCGAGCAATAAAAAAAATAGCAAAAATACATCTCGGGAAGATATAACCCTCCTGAAAATTTCAGATTTTTATCTGTATTGAGAGAGGAGTAAAAAATCGTTAACTGATCGGTTCAAAAAAATCGCAGGGGTACCCCTTGGATTTTTCCTGAAAAATTTTTTGCTTTAAATTTCGCTGAAATTCAGCATAATGATAGTTGATGATGTGTATATCGATAATATATGCTCCATTATTTGTTTCTTTCGCACTAAATAGATGGAAAGAAGGTTTAAAGTGAAAAATTTGATGTTTTCGTGTATAAATAGTCTACTAATATTGTTGAATAACGCAAAAACAGTTGAAAAATTGATAGGTGCATTACATGGGGAAAATGTGGACAGTCAAATTACCTAACTTTTGGTATATTCAATTATCTGAATTGACGACTTTTTGTTAAGTTATCAACTGTGGAATTCACCAATCTTGGAAAACTCAAAAGTCGATATTATGTCTACTTCGGCTAAAATCTTGCGCAAGATGAAACTCCAATAATATGTGACAAAAAAATGAAAACACCACCTCCTACCTACCCAATTATACTTAATCCTAATAAAACTACACATTACACCTCTCAATGCAGAAATAAAAACTACATAGTAGTGATAAGGAAAATATAGTACCAGGGAAAAGGGGCTTTATCCTATCGTGTATTCCGAAAGTAGACGTGGTCCTCATAGCTGATAAATAGGCACTAATGTATCCAGCGAGTTTAATAATCGTTTGAATACTTCGAATCACAGTACAGGAAGTATTGGTCGTAGTGTTAATAGTAACTCGTGGTATAACAACGTGTAAGCGTGAAAAAAATCGCTCTAAAAAAAAGCTGATTAGCAAGAGAGAAAATTCTGATTCTGAGGTTCCCTACAAAAAAACTCCTTTCTACACCCTCGTCACTTGGGCCGTATTTTTAGAGCATTCCTCCCTTCCATCTTCATTTCGAAGGTGAAGAAAGCGTTCAACGGATTAACCGACTTCGCCGAGGTCATTACTGTATTAAAATCCCGAGGGTGGTTTCCTTCGGAATTCGTTTCTTAGAGAAAACGCCATCCCCCCTGCGGCGTTCTAGAAAGATTGTCAAGTTAGTTTAGAATCAAGCGAGTTTTTTGTCGACCCTGAATACGAATTAACAGCGTAGAAGATTATAACAGCTGCTTCGAAGAGTTTTTCTTTTGCGAGAATGACGATCCCTAATGAAGAAAAGTGGAGAAGGTAATTAGTATTCGAGTCTGAAGAGTATTTCAAGCGATTTTTGAAGCTCTACAAATTTTCTCCATCGACTCAACGTTTTGTAGGAATCGAAAACAAAAATTATGTCATTTCCACACTAATTTTTTCGACATTCATTATATTATGCTACTCTGCTACCATTACTACTGCTACGCTACTATAATCCAGCCTAAGAATAAGGCGTAAGAATTTACTACTTATATACATAAAGAAAAGTAACGCTTAGGAGGACGATAAATTAAAGAGACGCGAAATAAATTCACCACGATGGTGAACGGAGGACTTGCGGATCGGCTAGTGTTTTACCGCAGAGACAACTCGATATTTATACGCTCGGCAAGCGATGCCGCAGTGGTAAAACAGTAGGTAGGTGCTATTGCGTTGGAGGAATCCGGAAAGGGAAGAAAAACGTTAAATAGAAGGACTCTCTGGCGGCCTCTCGGCAAAGCTTGACATGGCTCGGATTACTCGGAGAGTTACGGCTTCCACTCGGGGTGGAAGAGAATTCCATTGATCCGGAACACGGAAATGCAGAGGAAACTGACGGTGGAAGGAGCAGAGCTCGTGCCAAACCGAACAGACGTTAGATTAGGAGATTTAATACAAAACCGGAAAAGAATCGAGCCGCTTTGCGCGGCTATTTTCTCGCCAATGTACAGCTTTATATCGACGGAATATTAGCCGAACCGCTCTGCAGGGAAGCCGCAGATTAAAATTTGCCGCTCTTTTGTAGGGCAGGAGAGCAATGTTGCCAGGTCCCAAGGGTTTCAGGAAACCCTTGTAAAGGAAAAGGGGACATTTTTTAACGAAAAAAGGAGCTTTGGGGCATTTTTAGCTCAAGTGAAGCGTGATTATAGCGTCATCAAAATAGGCTCTGCTCATCAATATTGCCGGTGATGAGATATATTGTGCAAAAAAGGCTGTTCAATATTTTGCATTACTTAGAAGAATTTCTGGGTATCGTAAAATTTTCGTACTCTGTTAGATATTTGGAGCGAAAATGAGGAGCCTGACAAATTGTTGCATAATACGTCATCAGTTTCTTTAGTAAACATGGCTTAAAATGTGAACTTTTCGGCGTGAATAAAACTACTTTTCATGATGCAATAATGAAAAAAATAAAAATTAATAGCTAATAAAAAACACTAGTATAGAAGTAATAAATAATATTTTTTCAAAATTCCCAGAATTTTTACTTTTTATAGAAAAGAAGTAGAAAAAAAGGGAGCCAAAAATGAGATTGAGGGAGATTTGAGGAAAACGGGAAAGGGGAAGTTTTCCCCCAAAAAAGGGGGACCTGGCAACACTGCAGGAGAGTCAATCTGTACTACGCAGTGTTGCTAGATCAAAATTTCCATAGATTCACACTAAAATTTGAGGTTGTCAGAAAATGAGAGGAAAACTTTGTACAACACTGGTATTTCACTCCACCCTGTCAAATCTCAAAAAATCAGTCATAAGTTCTCAATGCAGTTATTATTGAACTTGATTTTTCTTATTGTACCAACGTTGTATCATTCCATTGTTCTTTGTTTCATTCCGTTCCCCACTTATAATGATTTATTATGTAAAATGTAATTGGGCTTGCCCGTAAACAAACAAATAAACATATATCTAGTAGGTATGTCACTCCAGCATAACGTGACGCTATTAACACTAGTTTTCAAGAGAACCAATGCTCTTAAACAACACCTCCTCTTTTTTTTTAATCAGAGATGAAGCGTGAGAAAATGCTTCGGAATCCTATGCAAACTAAATTTCGCTAAAAAGTAATCAGTTTTAGAATCCATTTAATTGAGTTTTGGTCATCTATTGACGTTTTTGTGCTTCTACCTACAAAACGTTGTTCCTGAATTTCTGGTCCAAACAGGACACTCTCAATGTCTCTCTAGGATTTAGTTGCTACCGTGAAAACATCAAACTCGGGAAAAACTCTCGTTTACCCCTTTCTCACGCAATTTGATCGTTTCGCGTTTTGTAAATCATAAAGTTCACATAGTCGCGAGTATTGTTTGTCGAGCAAAACGATTTTCCGCGTGACGAAACCGTTCAACTGACAGATGGATCTCGTTAGCTCGTTTTTGTGACGACGTTTTGAGCTGAACGTTGCCATTTGTTCCCGAAATCAGAAGGTGCGGGCACTAATGACTGGCCGCATGGATCGCCTTGCGATAGCAACGGGATAACTTTAGTCAGAAAGCGACCGTTGCTTTTTCCAAGAGGTGTTTGTATTCAGAGCGGTCTTTACATCGAATGCCACCACCGTTGATGACCGCTCGGCCATTTCGACTGGCCGGTAAATTCACTGTCGTGACTAATCTAATTGCTAAATCAAAGAGTAGTCCTTCAAACTGAAATTGTCAAGTTATTATTATATTTTTTAAATCAATATTTACGCAATTTTTATTTCCACGTTGATGTAATTTTTTCTATAAATAATTAATTGATTGTGATAGAAAAGAAGAAAGAGGAAACGTTTGTTCTGATATTTCGAAAATTGAAAAAAAAATTTCTATAAATATTTATATATTTATTAGTACCTATTTAATTACATAATTCTAAAATTATAAATTATCTGCATAAATGCACGCTTCGCTCGCATCCCCGAAAATTCTACAAAAAAAAGAGAAAATAAATAAAAATGTAAATAAGTATATATTTGAAAAAAATTAAGCTGCCGGTTTGTTCAGTAAATTAGTCAAAATTAATTAATAAACAAAAAAAAAATCTAGAATTCCAAAATTCGAAATTTCAGAATTAAATATTCCGATATTCATGATTCCCGAATTTCTGAATTCAAAACTCAAGAAATTACCGAATTTTGAGTTTTAAAATTGCCGAACATTTTTAGCTCTTTTGCGAGACGCACTAGAAAATTTTACAATTCTTACAAATTTGTTTTTCTCACTGTAGTATACATAAACCATGTTTTCAAGGTCGAAAACTTGATTCTTGTTACCCTCTACTACGGTCTGACTGGTCTACTATTCTAGTCAGATGATCTATTTTTTCTTCGGCGGCTGGATCGCAGATCAAACCTCTTATCCCGGTAAATTGCGAATCCAAACTGAAAACGAGGAACTTTTAAAAGAATCGGCCAGATGGGACACGCTTGCGATTGGCTGTGTGATACTACGTTCCGTCTCATCTATTGCCCTTAAATAGTTAAGCAGCATTACACGGAAACACTCACGTTTTCCCGTCAGGAAAACTTAGCTCATTTATATAGTAAAATGGAAATTAACGATCTCTAGAAAGATCGATATATTCCGAAATGTTGCTCCACGCTCGAATAACCGGAGATTATAAAAATGAGAATAATTTATTGTCACCTACTGAAAATGGTAATTTTTGCGAAAAATTCCGCCGCTTCCATTTCTGAGGAGTAATGAGCAGAAATGCTATATATGAGAATGTCCAAGTTTGAACGTATACAATGTGTAAACAGGCGTGATTTGTTTCCTCGCTGTCGACCGAATAATCGAATTATTCTATTTAAATTTTAATCCTCGCATCTCACGAAAGCCGCTGGTTCATCAACGTGTTGATTCTTGCCGGACGCACCGGCCTGTCGTCCAATCAGGGCCTGGCGCGAATTACGGAATTTCAGTGTAAACCTACCGAAATTTTCTACTTGTCTACGTAGAGACGTAATTTTGATCCGGCAACGCTGCAATAGCAAATCTGCATTCACCGAATCCCGGTAGAATCTCAGTTTATATCAAGTCTTGCTAGAAAATCGAATTCGAGTTCAATGGTAGGAATTCTTAGATACTCGATTACGTTTTCATCTCGGTCGGTACAAGCAAAAGATGCGTTGCAACCTATGATGACTCTCGTTAGTGTAAGATCCCATCGACAAAATTCTTAATCCGGGAATATTTCGGGAAAATTGGCAAATCTGAACGTCAAGGGCGGGGAAAAGGCGGGGATTTATTGGACGATTTTTCATAGCCGGATCGAGATTGCCGGAGGACCGGTTGTGGATGGAAGTTGAGGGCCGAAAAACCTCGGTCGTTATAAATCTAACGCCGCCGCTCGCCTTCATCGCTTCATCCGGCCTACAGTCTATTATATCCGACCCGGTTCTAATTCATCTCTGATGAAAATACGGTCCACGACGAGGTCTTCTTATATTTTTATTTGACTTTGGTCGATTTATTACTAACGTAAGATTACGGTGGTATTCTTCAATCTCTCGAGCAGTTGTTACTGCTCGCGAATCGAATTCAAGTTGGGAGAAAGCCGAGATTCGAAGTGTCTTTAGAATTGCAATATTTTTGAAAAACATCGCCGAACGAGAGGTCATGTCTCAAGACTCGATGAAGAATTTTCGCAGAGAATCGTTGCAAATATAGGAGAAGTATGATTGAGAATTTTCAAGAGACTCAAGATTGGCCAGCAGAATTTATGAACCAGAATCTGCGTGTCTAAGAGACACCCACGGTTGTTTATTATGCAGTTGAGCATATCCTCGGACAATCTTCCTCTTGAATAGTTCCTGAGTGGGAAGCGAATTTCAGCTCGGTTAGAGGCAATTAAGGTCAGTGCGGGGATTTCGTGATATATAGTCTCCAATTAAATGATCGCCTCGGACACCTCTTCAATCGTATCGTTTCAAGAAGAAAAGCCAAATGCTACATATTCTATAAATTATACATTTTCATTCCTGGTGCCTATTTTTCATGTGCTTATTAACTCTTCACTTTTGAAATAGGGTATTATGAAAAGTGAAGGTCTTTTGAAACCACTGAAAACTTGCAAGTTTTTACTCTTCAATAATCTGAAGAGATGAGTGAAATCAACTGTTGTGTTTTGCGAACTATGGTTTTTTCTAACTGAACTAGTTTACTTTTCAACTCTGCACTCATTTACCCGGTGCGACTTTTTGAGCCTTGGAGCGTCGTATCATTGCGAATTTAATCGATGAAGAGGCGTTGAATGGCGAGGAAGACGCAATTCTTTGGAGGCCCAGACGATTGCGGTGGCAAGTCCTCTTCTGGGGACATTGATATTCAAAGAAATTCGCTGTCTGTTCCCACAACGGGTGGGATATTTTGTTATAAAAAATTATTGAAGCGAACATTTGAAAAGCTGGAATGAAACGTTTTTCCATCTGCGAACTCGTCTTGTGCAATTTCCTACTCTGCCACTTTTCACTGTTCATTTTTCCATAGTGCGGCTTCGAAAATACGATCGAGCTGGAAAATTGCCAAAAATAAAGAGTGAAAAGTTGAAAAGTATTTTTAAAACATGCCCTTGGTCGAATGTTCGGATTGAATGACAAAAAAGCATTTTAAGAAATGGAACTTGATAATTTTTTAAATTATTGCGCTATCTAATCTCGGAAGATATCGATGATAATCCTCGAATAATTCCAATTGTAGTACGAATTCAAGTTCCGAAAGGAAACAATTTTGAACCAGTTTGAATGAATTGGTTATTATCCGCTGAACATTGCTAGGCTCTATTGAGGAATACTGTAACCCGGTAGAGCTCAATATTATCTCGTGTTTACATCTCCCCATTCCGAATCAGGTTCCCGCTCGGTTTGACAGCCATCTGTAACAACAAACGCAGGCAAGGTAGAAGCTGATAGGTATCGTAGGATTTCCTAGCGAGTTGAAGATCCGAACACGAAATACGCCTTCTCGCTGTCTTCGGATCTCCTAAAAGCACCTTAAATTCCAGATGGGATTGCCTTTTCTCGTCCCCAAAGTCTGTCACATAGAGACAAGTAGCTCTGGATAGTACTAGAAAGGCGTATCCTTCAGCACATCCGTTTTCCACCTTACGAATTTTGCTTTTTCGATCGCAACTCAAATCGAATATTCATCTGTTGAACAATGCTCACCCGAAGCAGTTAATTGTTTTCGAATAATAGGAGAAAGTACTCAAAATGGTAAAATATCAAGCTGTTTTTTTCAAACGATTCCAGCGACCTTAAAATTAGGTTAAAAAGCCTATCGTATTCTCTTTAGTACAGCCGTGATTCCAAGAATCGATTAAATTTTCAAGAATTGCCGACCGGAGAAAAATCTATGTCGCAGGCTTTCCACTGCATTTTATCATCTAGAACTAATCCGCTTTAATAATTCAGCACTAACTTCCATCGGAATAAAGCTAGCGTTGTGAGGGAAGATTAAATCATTCCCAATACATATTTAATCGTTTGCCGTGAGCGAATTAAATTTTTAAAAGTCGACCCCTTCAGAAGTAGACGATTAATATTCCAGTTCTTGCGGGGATTTGTTATTGGCCCGCGGAACCATTAGCGCCGCGTAATAATTCATCGACAAGGCCAAGGTAGAACAATCTGTTGGCAAAGAGATGCGTTTGAACTCCCCAGAAGTGGAACAATTGAGCGTCGGAATTTTTATAAGCATTGATGAGTTGGCACCTCGGGGAAATTTTTTCCAGAAGTTGAATATTTTATGTAGAGAACGAATAAAAGGAATAGCATTCTGAGCGTTTCTCTTTGTTCATGCGCATTGAAAGCGATTCGATATCGGTGAATTGTGAATGGAGAGGTGTCGCTGATGACGGAATTTTTCAACCGTGGCGATGTGAAGTTTGGGAAGCATCGTCAGTAGCTATTATAGGCACATTTCACACTTGTGTCTTTGGACCAATATTCATGTTCTAAGATTTCAACTTTCAACGTGCCCTCTCCTCCATTGACCAATTAACCATATCTCAGGCTGGCGATGTTTCTAACGATACAACGCAGTGAGTAAATTCCTTAGATGACTTCAAGTCTGTTTCTGTTTCACGAGATGATGAATATCTGAAGTCAGCACGTTGCTCGAGCTGTTTCACAAAGGCCGTTACACCAATTTTGGGATAATAAACCCGCTCTTTGGTCTTAACAAATTGAAGCGCGACTTAAAACTGAACGAATCAGAAGCGAGCAAAGCATATTCGATAAGCTTGTTGGGTATATGGATCGAAAATTTGTTGACCATGTCATTGACATTATCAAGGACGATATGGTGACTGACAATATTCCATTTCGAATGATCGTTTGATGGCAAATTACACCGGAAGTGATGAGGAGACTTGTATATCGCTCACGTGTTTAGAGTAAAGTGATTCTAGTCCAGGTCAGCTATGGAAGAAAATGGCCTTTGGCCAAAAGACTCTCAAATCATTATAAATAAGAAAATTGCCCTTGACACTTTAAAAATGCGCTAGTCATTGTTGAAGACAATATACAGACATCATAATATTGTACAAGTTGGCAGTCGAAATTGCTGAAATTAGTTTTCTGGGTAAAAATAAGTGGTGGCAGCGTTATAGCTCGAATTCCTCAAAACCGCTGGAGGCTGACACAACTCTTATAAATCCGAATAGATCTGAAAGCGATTGAAGCGGCTGAACGTGGTCATTGTCGCAATAAAAACGCATCAATATTCAGTCAGGCTTTTTCCAACCGTAATTAATATTCAGTTTCTATTTCCCTCACGCGTATGACAAAGATAGAAGACAATATGGAAGAACTCGGAGCACGGGGAGTCTCTTGTTATGCGAGGCTTGCAATAGCTTGATGCGCTCGGAGTGGTCGTGATGGAGGTCGGAGTGATTACCATCAATGCTCGTCAGCGCTGCCAACCGAACGAGCCCTCGGGGTTGAACAGGGCTGCCATTGTACACACGGAGAAGAGGGATATTGTTTTCCCGGCGGCCAACCTCGTCGTGCGTTCCTCTTAGCCTTTCAAATACATGCAAATCTGCTACCCCTTCCGACGTCCTGATGGGTCTCGGTTCTACCTCTCACACCCTGCTCTATGTATATTCATTCAGCTGTTCTTCTTTCTATAAAGAAGAGCTCATACGACGCAGGAGTGGTTGTTTGCTGTCATTTTTCCTCCCAGCTATTTTCTCTTCGTGTCCCTCTGTCCTCAGCAAAGGTACGACGAATTCATGAATAGAAGTTACCCCATGCGTTTTGCTGAGCTTTCCGTTTTTGAAATCGAAATACGGTCACGTAACCTTACGTACCAACTCGGATGTTGGTGGGGTGTAGTTATGCATTCACATTTCCCTACATAGTTTTCTCCTCTGTATTTGTGCAAAGTTCTCACCAAAGTAGACAGACCAACTTTGATGTTTTCCAAGATTTTGTCACTTTCACTCTGGATTACGTCAACAAAAAATCGTCAATTCAGATTTATAAATAGCAACAACAGCATTGCCACAGAAATTATTTTCCGTAAATCGAGTTCCACACCGGCCGAAATTTTGAGCTCCGCTGGCAGCTTCCATGCGATTTCAAAAGCTATTATTACAGGAAGTTAAAGGCTGAATCCGAATTTGGCGTTAAAACAACGGAAATTTCACAAAGACTATACATTTTTAGTGTTTTAAAGTTTAACGTTATTCATCTGTGAAAAGTCCTTGAAAATACTTACAGAGGGTACTGTTAAATTATATTTCGATACTCTTTTTTTCTGTTTAGGGTGTTCACGTTGTTGTTATTCATAAAAAACGTGCTGACTTATCATCAAGAATGTTTTTAATATTCGTTTAAATAGTTCAAGCTCGGTCTTCTGTGAACCTTTTCACTTTACGTAGAGGGGTTGTGAGGGGGAGAAAAACTAGGCGACTTATTCTCCAGGTTTTTAATGGCTGGCCGAGCACTTTCGCCCATTCGGGCATCCTCAGGGCGACGTGGAACCATGAGGTCCACAGCCTGTGGACCTCATGGTTCCACGTCGCCCTGAGGATGCCCGAATGGGCGAAAGTGCTCGGCCAGCCATTAAAAACCTGGAGAATAAGTCGCCTAGTTTTTCTCCCCCTCACAACCCCTCTACGACAATAGATGCGACGACAACCAAGCGAAGACTTTTCACTTTATTTCTCTTTTCATCAATAATTGATGAAAATTATTTTCGCGACTCGGGGAAAATCCTCGCGATAGATTCTTCGCCTACTATGTATTTCGAAAGTTCAACGAGACGAGACCCGGTTTCGAATGCCTAGCGACAAATCGAGACGAGGATGAGAGAAAATAAGAAAAAATAAACCACACAAGAAAGAAACTTGGACGATTGATACGAAACGAAGTTCGAAAGTTCTCAACAAAATGTACGACCCACAAGTGCACTTAACTCTGCTACTGAAATCCATCTTCTTCGAATTTATCGCGATATCTTTTTAATGTGTTTTGCATGTGATTGGGTTTTTAAGGCGTACTCTGAGTTTTCTCATCATCATGCGCAAAAGAACTGCAGGTTCGATCATATTGAAATATTGGCCATTTAGGCCATGCACAGTTTGAATTCGGACGATAAAAACATTTTCGGGTCATTTAGACGATTACAAGACTACAGTTTTGCGGACCTACATTTTCGGCCGGTGCTAAAATCAGCATAAAGATTCTGCAAATTGGAATCGAGCTCCAGGGCGAAAAAAAAAAAATAATCGAAGATGCCAAAATTGGGAGCAGATGAGCGGAAAACGCGGCGTTTTTATACGCGAGTGGAATGTCATGTATCACTAAAAGGGCTCAGTCTACGCTCGTGGGAAAAATAACGACTGGAGGTTGAATATTATTAATTTTTCGATGCGAAACGCTTTCAGATTCAGCGATCAGGTTTTCAGCAAAGTGGATTCCGATGACCAGTAAAAATCAAAACTGTTGAGAATTAGTTTGGTTGTATTTAGTTAATCAAAAAATATCACAGAGTCAGGCATTTGAGGCGGGGATCATGGTGCAAGGAAGGGCGTCTGTTCTCCCACCCACTGGAACACGCCACCATTAGTAGACCCATTGAAATAATTCATAGTGATCGTGTTGAAATTCAAATTAATATACCTACATTTTAAAGCGTATTGAATTATGAAAGAACTGCGAGGAAGTCAGACTGCTTCAATTAACATTTTCTATTTCCCGTGTGCAGTAGAAAGGATGGCGCCATCTGAAACTCTACAGTTCCCCTTTTGAAATATGGAGGGAATTTATTTCTCCGCCAAAGCCAATTGAAGTACGCTGGATCTTATATCTTGGGAGCGTCTTTTTCATTAGATTTTTCAAAAGGGAGACCCAATGTTACTCCAACGACAGGCCGTCCGTCTTATGAGCAGGAAATAGATGGCATCCGGGTCTTTTCTATTTCAAATTGGTTTCAAAGCTGCTTGCCTCGATAGATATGAGGCGAAGTCCGGGGACTATTTCATCTCCTCCAGTTTTCAATTTTTTGCTCTCGATAAACCCCTATTCAACCGTTTCAGAGTCATATGCTGAGTAAGTATTAAAGGTAGAGAATTTCTGTTTGAATTTAATATGTCGATGGATTTTACTGTTGTTCGATGAAGAATGAGTGAAAAATTGACGGGCAATCTTGAAGAGCTTTTACGAATAAAAGCGGTACTCGATGCAGTGCCGACCATACAAGCGTTAATTCTTTAGTTCTCGCTAGATTTCGCTCGGAATAAAGTAAATACGAAACTCAGAAAATCCCTTTTTCTCCACTCGTATCACTTCTATCACAAACCAGTCAGATTTTCGCTCAAATGCCAAATAATTTCGGTTTCGTCAGAAAACGATAGCGCGCTTTAGACAAACTGCGGACATCGCGTATTTAGCGATAAAAGATAGATCACGTTTTCCAATAAAAAGCGGCGCCCTCTTCCCGATGATCCTTTGCTCATCATCAGTCTTGAAGTCGACTCGAGAGTTCTCCGAGTTCAACGGCGAGCACGTACATTTCCTGAGCTTTCTACCTGCGAAGTGAAGAATCCCCAGTTCAATCCAGACTGTGGGAAAAGCCGAGGAAAAAGGAAGCAACCCCCGACGGCGGTAAAAGTTATATGTTGCTTTCAGAAACGAAACGTGGTTGGAAATGCTGAGCAAACAAGTATTACGTGAGAAGACAAGAGTTAACGACGAACCTCCACTTTCTTTCTCTCCAAGCTCCTTTTGATCCTTTCCGATGTTAACTGGCCTTCCAGCTGAGCCGCAACAAGCCCCCAGGACCTATCCTTCTATCCTGCTTTAGATGGACTTTTCCCTTTTACGTCTCCATTATTTCACTCCCTCTAACTATAGACCCATGCTTTGACAGAATCGAATTAACTTCAAAGATTCATCGCCCCGACAATCTCGCATTTCGTTCGCTTTCATTTTAAAATAGCAATTTACCTAGAGAGAAAGACGAGCGGCTTGCGACGATCCCAAGACAAAATATTTTTGACAATCAACGGCGGCTTTTTTGTATCTCGCCTGACGCTTTCTCAAGCGCTCTTAATCCAAGAGAGTGTATTCTCACATTAACTGAATACGCCTCGGTTTTAAAAGAATTTTCGAGGTGGCAAATTTTGATAGTGCTCTTGAATAAACGCTCAACTATTCAAAAGATGAGCCCGAAAATGTAATTCGACTAAGAGCACTTTTCTAGAAATTTTTCAACCGACGGTGTAAAAAGTGAAGAGTCGAATTCTCCTCAGGTTTGGCGACTATTAACATTTTCAGTTCCATTATTAACCCTCTAAGAGTTGTGAGCTCTGGGCCACGAATAATCACCAACCAGCCAGCAGCATTGGTCACTTTGAGTCGCCATAAATTATAGCCATAGTCATCAGTTGTATTCAGAGTATTGTCCAATCACAATATTAGAATGACTATTTCTTGACCATACTTGGTATTCATTTATTTAATTCAAACGGGATGAGACGAGCCCAGTTCACATAGTAATATGGGGTAGAATGGGAATAGTACACTGGAAAGAACCCCATGAAGAAAAGTCACATCCGTGGAGAAGCTACATTGGTCCAGAATTGGCAGGAGGAAAATGCACCAGCCCAGGAAATCCCCATTTAGAAGGTCAGAGAGAGCACAATGTACCCTGTACAACTCATGGGCTCTAAGGAAGAGGATTCCAAGATGGGCTGGACCTGGCGCTTAATGCAACCAAGCGACCTTATGGTGCAGGGCGATATAGTAGCAATACAATTAACATGGTTCACAGTAGCCATCGATAAAACGATAGCCACTCAAAACTGGTGGCCGATAGCTCAGCTCAGTTCCTCGATTCCAGAAACCCACAAAATGTGTATGGGCAAGCTGCACTTGCTATAGTGTCCTCTCAGCTTCAAGTATTCCTGAATAAATGCCAGTAAAAGTTCAGTTGAACCGGAAGAGAGGCGCAGCCAGACAGGTGGCAGACACAGGAAAGAATCCTGACATCATCTGCAAATAATATGAGAAAGGATCCGCCTTCCAAAGCATTAGGGGTGCCCTCGATAGTGGGCCAAAATGAGATCCCTGCGGCATGCCAGTGTGTGCCAGGAAAAAAGCAGAGATTGCGGCTGGAGAGGGAGCAATCAAAGGTATTCTGAATGCAACTCGAAATGCCTCGCTTGGTAACAAACGATTGCGCTGCACGTTAATTATTAAGCTCGAGTTGCTGTTAAAGAGGAGGATTCGTTGTGTACAGATCTCTATAGAGCAGATGGCGGGGCTCACAAATACAAACGAATGCATTCAATTCCAGCATCCACACAAGGACCGAGTAGATTTTGCACCGTCTGCCTGCGAGAAGTTTATTTGAAACAAGGTTTTGTAAAGAAGTAATGACTAACTGTGCAGCTTTGAAAGCACATTGCAGTTTTACCTCTTGTCATTTGAATACGCCATCCCATCAGATGGCAAGAGACCAAAAGTAATTTCAAGCCTCGTCAATACCAGAATAAAATAGTTTACTGATGTTGCAGAATCCTGTGAGTTAATGCGCTCTCGTCGGTATAATAGCACAACTTTCGCCTATGTGATTCTTATTCAAAAGCGTTTTGTTGATGAAAGCCCTTCTCCAGGTTTGGAGAATTCTGTTCCGATAGCGTTCAAGAGATAGCGTCCCGAGGATATTTTGAATTGTGCACTGCAATAATGATGAATCCGCTAGCAATAATTTTGAGGTGTCTAAACTTGGCTACTGTCATCCAGTCTTACCAACGTATCGCAAATATTTAACCCAACCTTTGCGGAAGCTGATGTTCCTCTTCCGGTCTACAACCATTAAAGGAGAGTCTTGAGCAGGAGACACAGGTCTAATGTCTTTTGCGTTGATGCGTTCTGTATTTTGATAGACCACCCGAAACGGGAATGCTATCACCAAAACAATCAGAATGCAAATTCACCCTCGCAAACGCATTGACTGTGAAACCTGCTTTAATCCCAAGCAGCTACAGTCCGCTCTTGTGTGCTTGAACAGGATTCCTGAGTCTCCCTATCACGTGATTAATTGGCATGCGTTTGAACTGAAAATAGTGCGGTACTTACCACCCGATGTACCAGGGATCGGTGCCGTCGGTGAGACGTGACCGTTCGATGCTCATCTGGAACACCTCCCAAAGCGATCGGAATTCCGTTTGGTAAGGAAAAAACTGGCATTGGTCTTGAGCTGTGCTGTCGGAGTACAGCTCGCGGAAAAATTCAAAACTAAAAACCGCCGGAGCTGTCCAGTTTTTCATGGCGTCCGTGATAATGACAGGCCTCCCACTGAACGCGTATCTGCAAAAACAAAGAAGCAACTCAATCAAGATTCAGAAATAGCATTGCATGTAAGCGCATTTTGGTTTGTTTCTTTGCCAAGAGCAATCAATTTTACGGTGGAAATTCCATTGAATTAGAAGTTATGAACCAAGAACTATATCTTCTTTTTTCCTTCTTGTCGCATTTCTTGATGTCCGGGGGTTGTGAGGGGGAGAAAAACTAGGCGATTCATTCTCCAGTTCTTTATTGCCTGGCCGAGCACTTTCGCCCATTCGGGCATCCTCAGGGCGACGTGGAGCCACAGGTTCCACAGCCATGACTGTGAGCGAAAGTGCTCAGCCAGGCAATGAAGAACTGGAGAATGAGTCGCCTAGTTTTTCTCCCCCTCTCAATCTCCGTATATTTTCTTTGTGAGTTCTGAGTTGAGCGGGAAAATTTATCGCCTATCGGGAATAATTCTAGTGCCAATAAAGATATTTCAATACTAACATCTGCGGTCCTTCTCGCTTAAGCCCTTGATCCGCGGATTAACTCGGTCAGTCAGTGGAGAGATCATCAGCAGACTTCAGACCGAGAAGGTTGTGAGGGTGGGAGTGAAGAAGTTAAGTGGCTTCGGTTAATCTCTTATTCCAGCTTCCCCATGCTACTGCTTTGAAAATCCCCTGGATTGTCAGTAGGTTGCCATTTGACCAGTAATAATCCAAATCAAGGTAGCTATCAAGCGATATTGAGTCTGAGGTCTTTGCAGTGAGCTAAATGTTGGCTTCAATTTCAAGCGGTTCTCCAGTTGAAGAAAGGTTCAAACTAATACCACTAGTTGTTTGAGTGTTTGCAGTCGCATAGCTGATATCTAAACGTCGAATACAGTCAAGTTAAATATCGCTCTCGTATCAAATTCCATTAAACAGAGTTGCTAATGAGCATTCGTGGGAAATTAAATCAACGAGAACAATATAGACTTCCTGCCTTCGCTTCGACTTATGCAAACAATTCAGTACCGCGGCTCGGCGGAGCGAGTTCGATCGTCAAAGAAAACTATACTACGAAGTTGAGGGATGTTTATGCCAACTGATGTCGGTTCGTATCGCTTGGGGAAAGCTAGCCGGAGCTCATTAGTCGTCCTTTCATACGCGTTCGGGGAACAGACGATGGCTGTTGGCTTGGCTATTGGCCACTTTCAGGTTCCAAGGTTGGCTGGATTGGGTGGCTTCGAATTGTGCCCCGTTCGACCGTTTCGTTGCAATACGACGCCACGATGCCAGTCCGCCATCTCCAACCATCTAAACCCGCGGCTTTGTGCGCTCCCCCGATTCCCTTTCCAGTTCTAATGTCCTCTTCCGCATCTCTTCGCTCGTAGGTTTCGGTTTATATACCCTAACTGCTGCAAGGGCAGAAACCACGTCAACACTTGAAGCTTTTAACCTCTCCTACTTCGAATTGAATGGCAGCCGTTTTCAGCGCAGTTCACTTAACCAATTGGCCATTATTTGTCGGATGAAATTGAATCAACCGACCAAAGCGCATAGTTCGAATTCCCAAGGCCTTCGATAGAACCGATTGGAAGAGCAAAAGCCGTTCGACGCCCAGCAATGGCGGCCGAGCAACGATCGAGTCCATCAAAGCGAATTGAAAATCAATTCCGAGTTCCACCGATGCCCAATTGATTAAAACGGAAGGAATTTATTGCGAAATGGCTATCAACGTCTCTTGCACATTTTCAAGGAAGATAAAGGACTCCTTAAATACTGCAGCCTTGGGGTTTAGTAAATTTTTCATTTTTACAGTCATGGTTGGTTTTCAATTGAGTTCCCGATATGAGCACATCCGGAATGATTGACTTTACTCGTTGAATTGATCTTACTCGTTGACATACCAACATTTTTTAAGGTTACTCAAGTTAACTTGCAGGGTTTTTTTCAATAAATGTTGCACGCTGGCCGTTTTATTTATTCATTTTCTTATTTTCATTGTTATTATTATTATTATTTTTTTTTTTTTTGACATGGAACGGAACTGGTTCCGGAACTGGTTCCGGAACGGAACTGGTTCCGGAACGGAACTGGTTCCGGAACTGGTTCCGGAACGGAACTGGTTCCGGAACTGGTTCCGGAAAGGAACTGGTTCCGGAACTGGTTCCGGAACGGAACTGGTTCCGGAACGGAACTGGTTCCGGAACTGGTTCCGGAACGGAACTGGTTCCGGAATGGAACTGGTTCCAGAACTGGTTCCGGAACGGAACTGGTTCCGGAACGGAACTGGTTCCGGAACGGAACTGGTTCCGGAACTGGTTCCGGAACGGAACTGGTTCCGGAACGGAAATGGTTCCGGAACGGAACTGGTTCCGGAACGGAAATGGTTCCGGAACGGAACTGGTTCCGGAACTGGTACCGGAACTGGTTCTGGAACTGGTACCGGAACTGGTTCCGGAACGGAACTGGTTCCGGAACTGGTGGAATATATTTTGAAAACAAAAAATAATCACTTTTAATAGATCCTAAATTAAATTTTCTCAATTTGCTTTCACACAGAACCTATTGTTTCAAAATTCGCGAACGAGATGAAAAAAATTCCAAAGTTGGAAAGTGTGAAAAACCGAAAAAATTTAACAACTTATTAGTTTTCAGTCTTTCTATTAGAATGATTAGTAAAATAAAATTGATCAGTACGTTATGAATTTGCAACGGATTTTCAAAGTTGAAAAACATGAAAACGGAGTAGTACTAAAACTAGGAAAAACTAATAGTTGTCGTCAAATTGCCGTCGTTTTGACGTCAAATTCGGATTCAGCGTTAAATTTCCTATAAGAATAACTTTCGAAAACGCTTAAAAACAAAAGTTTAATTTTTCATGCCAGCGTAGCTCGAGATTTCGGCCGGTGAAAAACTCGATTTACGGAAAATAATTTCTGTAGCACTGTTAAACATTTTTTCACCAAATTTTTTGCTATGTACGTGTGTAAGGCGTTCAAATGAAGACTCCTGCATAATAAAACCATTGATTCGAATAAATTTTGACCCCAAAAATCACGGTTAAAGTCCAATTTTCGAGCTTTCAATAAGTGATTTTTTTGGACCAGTTCCAAATTTTTCCGAGAATTAAAAAAAATCACAAAAATACATCTCGGTAAGACACAACTTTCCTAAAAATTTCAGATTTTTATCTGAATTGAAAGACGAGTAAAAAATCATTAACTGATCGTTTAACAAAAATTCACAGGGGTTCCCCTTGATTTTTTTGTGAAAATTTTTTTGATCTAGATTTTGCTCAAATTTGGCATAACGATAGCTGATGATGTCTGTATCACTAATATACGCTTCATTCTTCGTTTCTTTAGCCCTAAATTGTTGAAAATAATGTTTGAAGTTGAAAAATGGGATATTTTCGTGAATATTCCACTATAATCATTGAATATCTCACAAACGGTAGAAAAATGGATGGGTATATTACATGAGGAAAATGTGGACAGTTAAATTACCTAACTTTTGGTATATTCAAACATCTGAACTAGCGGCTTATTGTTGAAGTTATCGACTATGCAAGTTGCAAATATTGGAAAACTTCAAAGTTATACGTGTTATCTCGGTCAAAACATTGCGCGAATTGAAACGGAACGGAACTGGTTCCGGAACTGGTTCCGGAATGGAACTGATTCCGGAACGGAACTGGTTCCGGAACTGGTTCCGGAACTTGTCTCGGAACGGAACTGGTTCCGGAACTGGTTCCGGAACGGAACTGGTTCCGGAACGGAACAGGTTCCGGAACTGGTTCCGGAACTAGTTCCGGAACTGGTTCCGGAACTGGTTCCGGAACTGGTTCTGGAACGGAACTGGTTCCGGAACTGGTTCCGGAACGGAACTGGTTCCGGAACGGAACTGGTTCCGGAACGGAACTGGTTCCGGAACTGGTTCCGGAACGGAACTGGTTCCGGAACGGAACTGGTTCCGGAACTGGTTCCGGAACTGGTTCCGGAACGGAACTGGTTCCGGAACGGAACTCCCCTTGATTCCCCTGGTTCCCCTTGATTTTTTTGTGAAAATTTTTTTGATCTAGATTTTGCTCAAATTTGGCATAACGATAGCTGATGATGTCTGTATCACTAATATACGCTTCATTCTTCGTTTCTTTAGCCCTAAATTGTTGAAAATAATGTTTGAAGTTGAAAAATGGGATATTTTCGTGAATATTCCACTATAATCATTGAATATCTCACAAACGGTAGAAAAATGGATGGGTATATTACATGAGGAAAATGTGGACAGTTAAATTACCTAACTTTTGGTATATTCAAACATCTGAACTAGCGGCTTATTGTTGAAGTTATCGACTATGCAAGTTGCAAATATTGGAAAACTTCAAAGTTATACGTGTTATCTCGGTCAAAACATTGCGCGAATTGAAACGGAACGGAACTGGTTCCGGAACTGGTTCCGGAATGGAACTGATTCCGGAACGGAACTGGTTCCGGAACTGGTTCCGGAACTTGTCTCGGAACGGAACTGGTTCCGGAACTGGTTCCGGAACGGAACTGGTTCCGGAACGGAACAGGTTCCGGAACTGGTTCCGGAACTAGTTCCGGAACTGGTTCCGGAACTGGTTCCGGAACTGGTTCTGGAACGGAACTGGTTCCGGAACTGGTTCCGGAACGGAACTGGTTCCGGAACGGAACTGGTTCCGGAACTGGTTCCGGAACGGAACTGGTTCCGGAACTGGTTCCGGAACGGAACTGGTTCCGGAACGGAACTGGTTCCGGAACTGGTTCCGGAACGGAACTGGTTCCGGAACGGAACTGGTTACGGAACTGGTTCCGGAACGGAACTGGTTCCGGAATGGAACTGGTTCCGGAACTGGTTCCGGAACTGGTTCCGGAACGGAACTGGTTCCGGAACGGAACTGGTTCCGGAACGGAACTGGTTCCGGAACTGGTTCCGGAACGGAACTGGTTCCGGAACTGGTTCCGGAACGGAACTGGTTCCGGAACTGGTTCCGGAACGGAACTGGTTCCGGAACTGGTTCCGGAACGGAACTGGTTCCGGAACGGAACTGGTTCCGGAACTGGTTCCAGAACGGAACTGGTTCCGGAACTGGTTCCGGAACGGAACTGGTTCCGGAACGGAACTGGTTCTGGAACGGAACTGGTTCCGGAACTGGTTCCGGAACTTGTCTCGGAACGGAACTGGTTCCGGAACTGGTTCCGGAACGGAACTGGTTCCGGAACGGAACTGGTTCCGGAACTGGTTCCGGAACTGGTTCCGGAACTGGTTCCGGAACGGAACTGGTTCCGGAACGGAACTGGTTCCGGAACGGAACTGGTTCCGGAACGGAACTGGTTCCGGAACGGAACTGGTTCCGGAACGGAACTGGTTCCGGAACTGGTTCCGGAACGGAACTGGTTCCGGAACGGAACTGGTTCCGGAACTGGTTCCGGAACGGAACTGGTTCCGGAACTGGTGGAGCAATCAATTTTACGGTGGAAATTCCATTGAATTAGAAGTTATGAACCAAGAACTATATCTTCTTTTTTCCTTCTTGTCGCATTTCTTGATGTCCGGGGGTTGTGAGGGGGAGAAAAACTAGGCGATTCATTCTCCAGTTCTTTATTGCCTGGCCGAGCACTTTCGCCCATTCGGGCATCCTCAGGGCGACGTGGAGCCACAGGTTCCACAGCCATGACTGTGAGCGAAAGTGCTCAGCCAGGCAATGAAGAACTGGAGAATGAGTCGCCTAGTTTTTCTCCCCCTCTCAATCTCCGTATATTTTCTTTGTGAGTTCTGAGTTGAGCGGGAAAATTTATCGCCTATCGGGAATAATTCTAGTGCCAATAAAGATATTTCAATACTAACATCTGCGGTCCTTCTCGCTTAAGCCCTTGATCCGCGGATTAACTCGGTCAGTCAGTGGAGAGATCATCAGCAGACTTCAGACCGAGAAGGTTGTGAGGGTGGGAGTGAAGAAGTTAAGTGGCTTCGGTTAATCTCTTATTCCAGCTTCCCCATGCTACTGCTTTGAAAATCCCCTGGATTGTCAGTAGGTTGCCATTTGACCAGTAATAATCCAAATCAAGGTAGCTATCAAGCGATATTGAGTCTGAGGTCTTTGCAGTGAGCTAAATGTTGGCTTCAATTTCAAGCGGTTCTCCAGTTGAAGAAAGGTTCAAACTAATACCACTAGTTGTTTGAGTGTTTGCAGTCGCATAGCTGATATCTAAACGTCGAATACAGTCAAGTTAAATATCGCTCTCGTATCAAATTCCATTAAACAGAGTTGCTAATGAGCATTCGTGGGAAATTAAATCAACGAGAACAATATAGACTTCCTGCCTTCGCTTCGACTTATGCAAACAATTCAGTACCGCGGCTCGGCGGAGCGAGTTCGATCGTCAAAGAAAACTATACTACGAAGTTGAGGGATGTTTATGCCAACTGATGTCGGTTCGTATCGCTTGGGGAAAGCTAGCCGGAGCTCATTAGTCGTCCTTTCATACGCGTTCGGGGAACAGACGATGGCTGTTGGCTTGGCTATTGGCCACTTTCAGGTTCCAAGGTTGGCTGGATTGGGTGGCTTCGAATTGTGCCCCGTTCGACCGTTTCGTTGCAATACGACGCCACGATGCCAGTCCGCCATCTCCAACCATCTAAACCCGCGGCTTTGTGCGCTCCCCCGATTCCCTTTCCAGTTCTAATGTCCTCTTCCGCATCTCTTCGCTCGTAGGTTTCGGTTTATATACCCTAACTGCTGCAAGGGCAGAAACCACGTCAACACTTGAAGCTTTTAACCTCTCCTACTTCGAATTGAATGGCAGCCGTTTTCAGCGCAGTTCACTTAACCAATTGGCCATTATTTGTCGGATGAAATTGAATCAACCGACCAAAGCGCATAGTTCGAATTCCCAAGGCCTTCGATAGAACCGATTGGAAGAGCAAAAGCCGTTCGACGCCCAGCAATGGCGGCCGAGCAACGATCGAGTCCATCAAAGCGAATTGAAAATCAATTCCGAGTTCCACCGATGCCCAATTGATTAAAACGGAAGGAATTTATTGCGAAATGGCTATCAACGTCTCTTGCACATTTTCAAGGAAGATAAAGGACTCCTTAAATACTGCAGCCTTGGGGTTTAGTAAATTTTTCATTTTTACAGTCATGGTTGGTTTTCAATTGAGTTCCCGATATGAGCACATCCGGAATGATTGACTTTACTCGTTGAATTGATCTTACTCGTTGACATACCAACATTTTTTAAGGTTACTCAAGTTAACTTGCAGGGTTTTTTTCAATAAATGTTGCACGCTGGCCGTTTTATTTATTCATTTTCTTATTTTCATTGTTATTATTATTATTTTTTTTTTTTGACATGGAACGGAACTGGTTCCGGAACTGGTTCCGGAACGGAACTGGTTCCGGAACTGGTTCCGGAACTGGTTCCGGAACGGAACTGGTTCCGGAACGGAACTGGTTCCGGAACTGGTTCCGGAACTGGTTCCGGAACGGAACTGGTTCCGGAACGGAACTGGTTCCGGAACGGAACTGGTTCCGGAACTGGTTCCGGAACTGGTTCCCGAACTGGTTCCGGAACTGGTACCGGAACTGGTTCCGGAACGGAACTGGTTCCGGAACTGGTGGAATATATTTTGAAAACAAAAAATAATCACTTTTAATAGATTCTAAATTAAATTTTCTCAATTTGCTTTCACACAGAACCTATTGTTTCAAAATTCGCGAACGAGATGAAAAAAATTCCAAAGTTGGAAAGTGTGAAAAACCGAAAAAATTTAACAACTTATTAGTTTTCAGTCTTTCTATAAGAATGATTAGTAAAATAAAATTGATCAGTACGTTATGAATTTGCAACGGATTTTCAAAGTTGAAAAACATGAAAACGGAGTAGTACTAAAACTAGGAAAAACTAATAGTTGTCGTCAAATTGCCGTCGTTTTGACGTCAAATTCGGATTCAGCGTTAAATTTCCTATAAGAATAACTTTCGAAAACGCTTAAAAACAAAAGTTTAATTTTTCATGCCAGCGTAGCTCGAGATTTCGGCCGGTGAAAAACTCGATTTACGGAAAATAATTTCTGTAGCTAGGTAGGTTCCGGAACGGAACTGGTTCCGGAACGGAACCGGTTCCCGAACTGGTTCCGGAACGGAACTGGTTCCGGAACGGAACTGGTTCCGGAACTGGTTCCGGAACGGAACTGGTTCCGGAACGGAACTGGTTCCTGAACTGGTTCCGGAACGGAACTGGTTCCGGAACTGGTTCCGGAACGGAACTGGTTCCGGAACTGGTTCCGGAACGGAACTGGTTCCGGAACTGGTTCCGGAACGGAACTGGTTCCGGAACTGGTTCCGGAACGGAACTGGTTCCGGAACGGAACTGGTTCCGGAACGGAACTGGTTCCGGAACTGGTTCCGGAACGGAACTGGTTCCGGAACGGAACTGGTTCCGGAACGGAACTGGTTCCGGAACGGAACTGGTTCCGGAACGGAACTGGTTCCGGAACGGAACTGGTTCCGGAACGGAACTGGTTCCGGAACGGAACTGGTTCCGGAACCAGTCCTAATGCGAAAGTTCCGATCCGGAACCAGTTCCGATCCGGAACCAGTTCCGATCCGGAACCAGTTCCGATCCGGAACCAGTTCCGATCCGGAACCAGTTCCGATCCGGAACCAGTTCCGTTAGGCTTGCATACAAGTCTGCAACGCATTAGGACATTTCATATCTTTCCCATCTCTCCTTCTTCCCTTCCATTTACATAACAGTACACTAACTCCACTAACCAATGATTGCGTAGACAACAATAAACTATTGTCATTTTAATTGGCGTGTAGAGAAGAAAATGTAACTAAAAACGCAATACGAATTTTCCATTTTTTGAGGGGTTTGTAGCACCATTCAGCGAAAAAATATATAATCATTATTAATAATTAATAATGATTAATTATTGGATTATATAATTATTATATAATCCACGCAGCGAAAAAATATATAATCATCCTTTCTATTGGAAGTACCTATTAAAACAGTGTTCCGCAACGATGGTAAAAAAATGAGTTTAACGTATCATAATGAGAAATGTTAACCCTGTCAGCGAGAGAGAGTAGCGTGAAATTCAAAGTCATTCTCGTCTTTCAACCATTTAGGAAATGGTAGGAAAAACTATTTCTTATACTATTAGGGAGAGGGTCAAATCAGTCTGAAGGCGGTCAGATCATCACAAGTATCACTAAAAATAATTAGAACGCCCCATATGTATTATCATAATAGGATGTCCTAAAACGTGTAATCGGCGACTGAATTGCTGCTAAGTTGTTATTTTTGTGCATTGTTGTTTATTATTTTTTTATTTGTGTTTGTTATGTTTTCCTTTTCAGTGTTTTTTTGCCAATATTTTTGAATTCGGTTTTATTTTTTATTTTATATGAGATGCTGTTCTAGCATGAATATAATTATTATGCTTTACCAGGGACCTATAAATGCTCGAAAACGCTGTATGAGATTAGGAATTAGGAATGATCTCCGCTGTGTATAATACACACGGACGAGGCTCGGAGAGCAGGGATTTAATTATATTTATTTATTTTTTTTGTTCTTGTTTTATTTTTTGTTACTATTTTCAAACTTTCGGATACGCTATTGCTTCCATTCGTATGTACTCTGATCGATCAAACTGGCGAAACGGACATGGACAGATAAAGACTGATGCGACAAGCGGGGCGAACGAGACACGGAAAGGGTTCACTTCCGTATCCGTTTCAACTCCAGTTTCCGGACGTTCCCAAGGGATTTCCGACCTACCGTCGGCGCTCTGATCGACAGTGTATTCGCAATTCGGTAGTAGAAAACAAAATATTCTCCACGTTATAAAAGTGAAAGTTTCGATAACAGCTTTCGTCCAAAATTGCGTAAATATTTAAGCAAAATATTTTTTTATATCTACTTGTCGAATTAGCATTGGACTCAGATCGTTGGACTTACAAGGCGATGCCAATGTCAAGTTATTCTATCCCCACAGCCAAAAGGTAAAGGCGAAATGGATCATTACAACAATGAGACCAAAAAAGGAAAAAAGAATAATGGAAATTGCGGAAGAGTGTGTTATACCAACGGTAAAAATCAAGCGCCATTCGCTCGCCGCAACAAACATTTCCAGACCTTGAACGTTAGAATATATCGGTTTTTACTGCCTGTAAAAATCGAAACCCGAAATACGCGCCAGCGATATAGCAAAGAAAGCTCGTACCATGGAAGTACGGTGTGTGAGCCCAACGATAGAAATCAAGCGTGATGTGTTTTTCAGAAAAGACATTTCAAGACCGCCCAAAAATATTGACTCTTATGGTAAAAATCAAAATAGAACAGTAGTTTATTATTCCTTTGCTTCAATAATTTAATTTAGAAGAAAAATTTCTCCAGCGATTACAACGGTTGGATAAGGAACCAATTACATCCGCGCACTCGCTCTGCTACCACTCGGGCATGGCTTCCACTTTCTTCCTATATGTTTTCCAACTCCTTCAACTTCTCTCTGTTTCTCCTGCGGAAATAACACATAGTGCCCTAAAAACATTGTCTAAAAGTTTATGGTGAAAGCGGCCTTCGATCGATGTCGACATAACAGCTCAATCAATCTGCTAATTCGGCCCTAGCTTTTCGACATGTCGGGAAAGTTCAGTCGGGAAATTTTCATCTAACGCAATTTCCCTATTCTACTTTCAGCAACGGTGCGGAGAACCTAGAAGCCGCGACGTATTAAATTTCCCGCATCAGCCTCGGCAAGAGCTTAATGAGTAAGGAACCCCAGCGGAGCGAACGCTAATGCAATTCGTCGCCAGAGCCGCGTTTCCTCACAAGACTGACCGTTAATTTAATTCTTGCGAGTGGTGGCAGAAAATTCGAATGAAAAAACCGCGGTGGAGTTGTTTGCGCAAAAAACCTCCTGGAAAATATAGTAGCAACTCGAGGAATTATAGCCGCGGTCGTCCGATTGTAAGAGGAAAGGCCAAGAAAATGTGGCCTTACTCAGAATTGTGCCGGTAAAGTGAAGCCCGCGTTAAGTGCCCATTTGTCGCTTTTAAAATGCGAGACAAAAATGGAAGGAATTGCGAAGGAAGAATTGAAAAACTAATGCACCTTACATTTAGGGGGAGAAAATTGCGAAAATGTCCTTTCGGTTGGCGGATGAAAATTACAAAAAAGAATCCATTTTTATTTCGCTCTATTTAAAGGAAGGAGAATGTAGAGGAAAAATCAAGAGGGAAAATTGTATTGCGACGGCGAGGCTCTAATGGTTTTTACAACCCTCGAGATTTTTCATTCTGACGCTCCTTTCTCACGAGCCTCTCTCGCTTGTTGTTGTTGTTGTTAGGGTGAAATGTGAGGCCTCGCACTTGTGCAGAGCTAAAGGCGCTGAATGAACGCGGAAAAATATAATAGGGTTGGAAAAAAAGTAGTTTGTCGACCGTTTCGAGCCTTTTTTACAACGGGAGTTTCCCTCCCTTGTCGGCTCCAACTTTTTAACGACACTTGAAACGTAGCGCTGTTGCTGTTCTATCCCGTAATGCCATCATGCTGCTTATTAGTTACTGAAATTGAAGAAGCTGATGAACGATTTTTGAAAATTCAGCCTCGAGCAAAGTGTTTTTAGTTGGAAAAAATATATCAAATCTATTATATTCGATATACAATTTATATAATCTATTATATTATGCCGATTCCTAAAAACGCGGGTACAAGATATCGTGTAATGCTTGACGGAAAATTCCGCTCATCGCCTTTTCTCACCAGAAAGTGTCCGACTAAACCGAAACCCGAGCTACATATCTTCAACCGGGGATTGTGCGGTTTGAGGTTGCCCAGAGGTCTGTAGCTGAATGCCCTGGCCTCACTCAGCACTCAGGTGCGCCCTCCGGGACCGTTTGTCGTCCTCTGAGCGAACCAGAAAAGCACAAACCTTTGCCGGCGCTAATGCAGTTATCCATCTCTGCCGGCAGACACTCGGTTTCCCTTTTGCACTGTCGCACGACCGAAGGCTGACCACTCTCGGCTAAAGCGATCGCTCACCGGTTGAAAACCCTGACCGCTGTGGAGCAAGGGGTTCTTACATCTCTGGGAAAATCAATGCCACTCTGCCGCCACGGGATAAACAATTAAGCCTAAAAGCTATATATATTGGGAACGGAGCCGTTTGGTGTTTCTCAAATGAATTTAATTTCTAAACGTAGCTGATGTTGCGCATTGCTCTGAGAAAATAATGGTGAAATTTTTGTATGGAACGGTTGTTTAGAATCCTATTACGCTAGAATATAATGTGGCAATCGGAGGAAGATTTCAATTCTATCGGAAATTCACAGGTTTCAGCACCGAAAAATTACTCCTTATTTAGATCTCATTTATTATTATTTATATTTATTTTAACTTTACCTTGCGCACCTCAAAAGACCCATAAACCCCTGTTTTACATTTTGACGTCACACATTTTACAGCACCCCAATTTGAAATAGCTCTCGAACAATTCGCATTCGATAGCTGCTTTCAAGGAGACAGATGTAGATTTATTTCGAAGAGCATCAACAACGAATGACAGAAGGTGCAACTCGAGAAACAATTTCAAGACCGCAAAACTGCCTGGTGGCAGCGAAATTCATTTGGCAACACGAGTTGAAGGGGTATTCAGAGGGAAGTGTAGCAGTAACTTTCGACCGAGCTCGACTTGAGATATCTCGAGAGACTCGAGAGGTAGGAGCTGTACAAAAGGCTCGAAGTTAGCGGAGTCGGTTAATCTGAGAATTACGCTTCACATCTCTCTCAGGAATGATAGCATCCCTTAGCCGGAGGACGATAAAGGCGAGGCAGAAATCTTCAGGGTAAGAAAATCATGGAGAACTCAACGATCCTGTTTGATCGCTCTAACGAATTCTTCAATAGATTGAGTGCGCGAATTTTACAAGAATTACACTATCTAAACTGAAAACCATTGCCTTCGTATTTATGAGGTCGCTTAACTAAAAAAAACCGTGTTCATGAACGCAAAATTACGCTCATGGGATTAGCCGGCCATACGAAGCTTCTTGATGGCTTTGATTGACTATCATTCTGACTGCCAACATTTCGCCTCTGGATATCATCGGATATCAGACTAAAACCACTTCTTATTCCAACGGTGTAACGCGTTCTGGAATAAATAAAATAATCATCATAGGTCATCCCACCTCTAATCAATGCATCACTATCTGTTGATATTTTCCCTACCCATAGAAATGTGCTCTCCTCACAACCGTTCACAGGATCCAGGGATGATATCGCGAACTATCAGCCATCATTCCAGCAAAGAGCCAATGTGGCTCTTTGGGCTCTGGAAGTCCTTGGATTCATTGAGCAAGGTTCTCGTGACTTAGACAGTCCATTGACCGTCGTTCGCTCAAGAAAGCCTTGGCCTATGGTGGAGTACGCGTCAGTCGCCTTGATCCGGTATCATTAGTGCTACATTGATCACCTAGAAAAAGTTTATAGGGCTTTTTTCGGTTTATCGAGTTCAACCTTCAAGTTCGTTGGACTGAGCTGGATAACATGATTTGAGTATCAGGTTGAGGTTCATTTTCCCCTTCGCCCTTCATCACAGACGTTCCTCTCCTCTGGGATAATTTTCGGGTGGTTGGATGTCTCCACTTCTCCTGCCAGGGCGGCGTTCATTCGCTGCGTCTCGGCTCGCGGTCGGTGGAGGCATTTTTGGTTCCCTTCTCACCACCAATTATTGATGGTTTCTAATAATTTGATCGTTTTTGTTTTTTGTCATACTATTATGTTATATTTACAAATACTATGGTGTATATGTAGCTCGAGCCGTATCATTGTTCAATAGATAAAATAGTAGGCTGAACAAGTTCCAAGGTTTATGCAAAGACAGGACACGACCAGTGACTGAATAGAGATTGCGATGCACTACGCGATACACTAACATCGCCCAGGAGGGCTAGCCCTATGAATAATTCAAATTCAACGGCGGAGGGAGATTATTTTTATAACTTATGCGGTATGATACGGGGCGAAATATAAATACACTTTCCTCCCACGGAACTACAATCTCAATGTATACCATCATCTTTATCGTAATAGTCTCGCCATGACACTTCGAGAAGGAACATGCTAAAGGCGTTACTTAAATTTGAATTTCGTGATGCCAAAAAAAAATGTGAAACGATTCCAACCTCCTCTCCAGGTTGTAGAAATTATGCATACACGTTTATTTCTGATTATTTAGAGGAGCGGAGGATAACTATGGATAACTACTAACTTGATTATTTATTTTTATTTGTATCAGTTATGTTGTTCTTGGTTGTTGTACCTGCTTCGAAATGAATTTTTTTTTGCCATACTCTTGGAAAATTTGTTGATTTTGAGTTTTAATTTCATGTTACAATATGTGAACTATACTCAAATGATTTTTGCCTAGTCGAGCTTCCATTAAATTAAGAACCACAATTCTACAGTGATGATAGTATAGTAGTGTATTTTTTCCGACTACATGCTTCGATATTAACCAACGCTGGAGAGGTCCGTGACCCCAGTGGATTTCAAAAAACTTCTCTTTTCCCTCGGTAACCTTCTGTTTTCCTTTTTTCGAGGGACCGTCTCATTTGAATGAGAGTCCTTCGAAGGTAGGAAATGAGAGTCGGCAGAAGTACGATTCATCTCGAAACAGTCGGCCGCCGGGTTTGCGATATTGGCCCGAGTCTCTCGAGACCACCGGCGACCGAATGTGACCACTTTTCCAGAAACTGCTTATGAAAACAGTGGTCCTTCTCATTTTAAATCTCCATCCGACGAGATGGATGTTCCGTATCGAGAAAAACGAAGGAGAAAAAGTGGTTTTGTATACGGTGAAAAATACGGTCGAAATAAGGGCGAACGAAGAGGTGAAAAAGGTCGCATTGGCGAAGAATAAACCGCATATTTTTCCGTCTTCTATTTTTCCCAGCTTATTTATTTTTCGAACTGATAAATGGACCTCTCGAATTCGGCGGGTTTACGAAATTATTACGACTTTTATTCGACAACAAACGAGAAACGGACGCTTTTTTTTCTCTCTTTCCACGGCCGGCCGATTTTCAATGCGAGACGAAACCAAATCGGATTGAAGTGATCATAATCAATGGATTTTTTCTAAGTTGGCATTGCTGAGGTTCTATGGTATAGGCTCACATTTTATTATATTCAGCTGTTCTTTTAATTTACTTAAATCTGTTTTTCGGTGGCTACGCTTACAAATGTTCGGAATAGTTACTATCATAAATAATGGTTACTCTTCTTAAACCATTATTGAAGCGAAGGAATAATAAACCACTGTACAATCATTAGCAGCGTTTTTTGTTGATGTGATTTTCATTTTTTATTTTTGTACTGTGTAAAGACTTGGTCATGTTCCTGAACTCTTCTCCACAACACGGATTGTCGTCCACATAATGGAATATTTTCCTAGGAGCTTACTTTCTTTATACATTGCAATTTGTACATTGTAAATTGACTCAATACAAATAAAAAAGAAAAAAAGAAAAGAGAGCGCTAAAATGGTAAATATCACATTCCTCTCGACACAAAAATCATAAAATCCGCTCCAGTCAAAAATTCGAATTACCTGGTGTGTGACACCAACATAAAAATCAAGCGTCATTCACCAGCCATAGAAAATTTCAAGTCAGTTAGTATTCGAGTATATTAATTTTTGCGTTCTGTAAAAATGGAGTGATGGGAAAAACCTCATAAGGTAAAAGTGCGGCGTGTGAGCCAAACGATCAAATTAATCTTGATCTGCTTGCTATAACGAACAATTCAAGACCTTGACCGTTGAAAATTAACTGTTACCTCCAATTAACTGTGTTCTCAGCTCCGCTGCAGTGATCGTTACCTCGTTATGGTCGAGGCGTAGCATCTTTCACACCCATTTTCCGTCAGGCGAACTAGTTACCATAAAGCAATCGATATTTTTTTCATTCGAACCTATACTTAATTATTCGTCGATTAATTTTCTTCTAATTCGATTCTGAATCGGCTTTATCCCGACGTATCAGGATGTTGGAAACGTGACTACAAGGTATGGGAACATTGTGACATTCGACTGTAACGACAGATTTAAGAGTCGTCCGCGTAACGACGTCGCGATGTTATCGTTGATCGATGCCGCAGTCGGTTTGCACGGAGGACCGAATAACGCCGGGGAATGACGCGTCCCGAATAACAGATGCAATCCTTGGAAGCGAAAGCAATTATTTCCCGCGGGAGCACGATTCTCCGGCGGATCAGAGTCGCCAGATCTGTTCCGAGGATAGCAATGATCTGAGCGAATTTCACCACTAGCGGGCGACGAGATTTCTTCCGACGGAGGTTTTTGCAGAGAAAATCAATCCAACAGCGTAGAAATCGCATTTGTACGTATGAAAGGTGAAAAATAGTGTTGATCTTCGAAAGAAAGGAGAGCCGTACTTCGTTGTTGTAAATGCAGCTAGAGCTCGTAGTAAGGGGAAAATTTCTCGACGCCGCCCTTACGCAAACGTTCTTTCTCTTCAAAAAGTAGAATATTATAATAATTTAACTGTATTTAATTTACTACAAAAGTATCTACAGCTCCATATTTGATAAACATTTTCGAAGAATATTATAGAGGAGACCGTTTGAAGAATATTATAACGAATAGAGAAAGATTTTCATTTAGGCTTACAAAAAAATGCTCGAGTACTTTTTTCATTACGTAATACGTTACCATTAAAGTAAGTTTATTACCTTCGACACAGGTGAATCATAGCAGATTTCGGTATTTTCGAAAATATTACGATGCCAATAGGCGAAGAGATGAGATGGCTGTCGTCGAGAGATTACGTCCGAGATGTAAACCATTTCACGTATCGAATGTCGAAATAGCGGCATCAAAGCAGCGAAACTGTACAATCTGCGTACATCATTCGCGTCGAAATTCTCGTCCGTCAATCGGAGCTGATGAAAATCGGCCAGGCGTGTTAATCTCAGATCAGAGCTGTACGTTTTTCAATACTCCTCTCTGCAGTTTCTGGAATAGCGGAAATCTCCTCGCCCAACAGTTGCGGGTAAGCTGAATCGGTAAGCCCCGGGAACGGTATCTGCCCTTTGGCGCTTGTTGTATAGCCGAAATTCGAACTGCGCCGAACCAAAGTTGATTACAAATTCATACGTTTTTACCTGTCCTGAAACGGGGATTCATGTCGTTAGGATTTGCTCAGGTTGCGTCCAGTGCGAGAAATCTCTCCGTACTAAATACTCCGAGTAAATATACTCGCCATGAGCTCCTGGCTTAGCTCCGTTTTGCACCATGACGGATTCTCGTTTTGATGGCCTGCTAAATAAACCACCGTTATGCTCGTGTAATTTCCCCTCCGAAAACTAGAGCTACACCATTGTATTGCCAGGAATTTTATTGATCACGCGTTTGTGCTTGATTGAATAGGAAATCGCAGGAGCGAGTCCATATTTCGCTTCGTTATCAGTATAACAATGTGTCACTGTAAAAAGATAATGGGATCGACTGAGCAAATTTGCACGCAGAGCTCTCTCTCCACAAAACTGGTGGTCGTCCGGGAACAGCGTCTCGTTTTCACGACCTTGGCAAATTATTTAATAATAAACCATTGTAATCGCTCACCAAAATTGTTATTCTAACCCCTCTAAATTTGATTTTTTACATTTCGAGTTGCGTAATACATAGAATCCAATCTAATATTATAATCTAATAAATAAAAAAAAAATCTTTTCTGTCCGCCAAGTCAGCCTAAAATCCTAGAGAACCATTACAATCCGTGCTCATTCTCATCCAATTTGCTCATATTGCTGGTTGAGATGACAACGATGTGTAGAGGCGCATTTTTTTGGATGATACGATGTTGTCATGTGAGGTCCATATTGCATACCTCAGTCGAAGATCGATCTTTTGGAACATCGACGCTTTGTAACCGTTTCTCTTCAGGAGAATATAAACTGTGGACCTTTTCCAAAATAGATTTTGGCTCAGGGAGTACTACATTGAGCGAAGCCAGCAATATCGAAATTGAAGGGCCCACCTCTAATTATTTTCTACTGACGATTTGGAGCTGTCAATTCTCGGAGTTGTACCATTACACTCGGATTGTTGTACGCTAGAATGAAGATATGTGGCCAAGGGGCAGGAGATGATTAGAGAAGAGATCATTTACCGCTTAGTACCAGACAGACCTCTCTCTTCACCTAGTCTCTTAACCTATGCCAGTTTTTTTTCAGGCCTTAAATTATGGTCTGAAGCAACTGTTAATGCTGCCTGCAGGAGAACTAACCGCCAATTGGTGGAACATTCGGACAAAGATCTACAACCCAACGGGCCCAGATCTCAATTAATCTCCCCATCGAGTTTATTCCAGGTTCCAGGTGAGGGAAACGCAACTGACCATGTATGGCAGCTGCCGATTGACCCAGAGGAAGACGAAGAAGAAAAAAGGAATTAAAGATCTGTTTATAATTTTAATTAATGGGTGTGTTTTTCGTATAGGAACCACCAAAACGAATCAATCTTTAGTCATTTCTGAAGGAGATAGAGTTCCCACCCCAGGTCCTTTCGTTGGTTCAAATTTAACCTCAAACAATTGTGAGCTATACATCGACCTACTGTGAATTTCGTTCGGGCTGATTTTTTTCTGTTTTAGAGATTTCCCAAATTTATCCCCCCTCATAAGCTGCTCGTTAGAATCTTAAAGAGACAAAACGTCGCTTTATTTTTCAAACGAATTCGCGGCAAATCTTGGGACTCATCAAAATCGCTCAGCGCTCTGGAAATGGCGCATTTTTCTTTTGAAGGAAGCGCCAAGTTATTTATTAACGCTGTCTGTCACTGTCATGGGGTTTTATTATCCTTTTCGCCGAGTACCGAGACTAAACGAGAAGGAGCTGTTGCCTCAGGCAAGGAAGGCGTAAACGTTTCTTGACTGGCGATGGCAAGCGCTTGCTCGAATGCCTGGCCCAGACAAATTGTCCTATTTACCATAGCGGGGAGAGTGAAGATTTCTGCTGATTGATGCCTCGCCACCAAGGATCTGCCGAGTAAAGGCGTCGCTCATTATGAACGGATCAGGTAAATCGGCGAAGGCGAGTGCAATAACTGGAATTTTTTCATCCCCAATTCGTCTTGAGCGAAGGCACCACTTCCCTTTCGTAAATCAGAAATACGCAGTGTTGGAATTTCACCGCAGAATAGGCCAGTAGCGTTAGACTCCAAAAACAAGCAAATAGGTAAAAATGCTAATAAAATATTTAATTGTTGTTATGTCTGCAGGTGTAGTCTGTCTGTTGGTATGATCAAGTATTGTGTTCCCCTTACGAGCTAACTGCTAATTTCTTGTATTTAGAAATCTTCACAGTCCCCACAAGTCAATATATAGACGATTGATTGTTTAAGTTTGGGTCACATACCTTATATGGTTTATCCAAATTTCCACGATGTATGAGACATTTGTATGAATTTCTTGATTTTATTATTTGTTATACCTGTTGCCGACTGAAACATGGAAGAACTGCGTGATCTATGCGCACCATTGGTTTTGCTTTTAGAATAGAACTTTTTTACTTCAACATAGCCATTTTGGAATAGTTGGAAACAATTCCTTCTTTTGCCAGCCATTCCAGGGAATCGTGATATTACCCTGTCCAAAAAAAAAAAAACCGCCCAGACAATTAATTTAATTTCTTTCGTGTTGTTAAATTCCCACTCGAAAGAAAAGGACAACAATCGAAGTATCATTGGACACTGATCTCACTTATAGGACGATTGGGTGACAAGGCCGAAAGAGGATAAGGATCCGCGAGCTGAGGAAGAATCCCTCTCGAAAATCCTTTATTTTCTTTCTCGAGTCGGCAAAGGTTGCGGGAGAATAAGGTTATCCTCGTCTTCCGATTCCTTTTCGCGCGGCCGGCGATTTTCCGATCGAACGGACAAATCTAACCGGTAATCGTGAAAATATTGGCAGGAAAACTTCAGATGGCCCGACATTTCACCTCGTTATCAGTTGACTTTTACGCGATTCGGAGCATTTTATCAAAAGGTTCAACGATGAATAGGTTTTTCCGCTTCAGTCGAAGGTTCGCCCGGGTGATTTATGTTCTTTATCTCCGCACGAGAACAATCGGCCTGTAAGTAGAGCTTATTTTCCAGTCGGCAGGCCTCGTTTCTGAAAGCCGATTTACGACGTAGTTTTGAGCTTGAAACTTCTTCAGTGGACAATGTACAGGGTCTATAAAAGTTCGCAAGCGGCGTCGAAAGAAATGTTAAAAAAAATAAAATAACGTCAGCCTTGGAGAGTTTTTTCCGTCTCATGGTTACTCAGTGGACATTTTTCAAACGGTTGATTAGCTAAAATACCTACAGCAGTGGACGTGATATTAGGCGGTTCAGGAAAATTGCGATGTTGCCAGCTTGCGGGATAAAAACAAATGAGATAGGGACCATTAATTTTGTTGGAATTGGACTAAGAGCACACCCGCCTAATTTCATGTCCGCTACAATAGAACTGGAACTACATGCAAAATTTATCCGTCTGGAAATTTATGTCCTGCAGGCAGTGGTTGGCAAAAATGGACTGTCACCATTTATGTATATTTCCTGTAACATTACATCGCTTCCGTTGCTCGTTTCAATTGGTCAAAATTGATTTCCAAAACCTACTACGCCAGGTACCAACTTTTGGTTAATGAAACTATATTTCACTCGTAAGAAACACGTATCGTTTTTAACCAGGTGATGAAGGTTTACTGCTCAGTCATTATTGACCTAATTCGTTTCGACCAGACGCAGAGCCTCAATTTGATGTCTCATCAAGGCTCCTAACTGAATGCACCAGTAGCGCCATCTTCAGCGGTAGAAAATCGTATCCGAAGGATATTGGTGTTCGAACGTGTATTTGAATTTGATTTCCCGTTCGGCTAATGAGTAAGCTCGCAGTTGAAGCAACGATGGCAACTGTGTCAACTTGGCCGAACCTCCACTTGAACCCGAATCCCGCAGCACCATATAATCCGAGTTTCTGATAGTTGGGAAAGCGCGCTTTGATCGGCAGCCATGACACGCACACTGAAACCGTTCCAACTTCGGAATTCCAAATTGACACGGACTTGTGTCAATTTAACTTTTCACCGTTTTAACGAGCGATGCCGCTAGAGCTAATTTAAATGGAACCTCTTCATACATGCAGGTGTTTACATTTTCTAGTTCGACATTGCCATGTTTTTAACTGACGACAATAATTTGCAATTCGCAGGACAAATATTGGAGTGTCAAAAGCCGTGGAGAACTCGATGTGAACTGAAAAAAGGGTAGATTTGAGTCGCCCACAGAATGACTTCTGGAGACAGACTAATGATCTAAAAACTAGTCTCGAAATCCGGTGTTGTCCTCGTAAGCGGTGGAAGCGTCGTCCTAGTAGTGCTATCAAGCGCCTCACTGGTTTGCCTCTCTTGGTGTAGGGCACCAGTTCCGCTTGGTACCGATAGGGAATTGAAACTTCAACTTAGACCACTTATTTATTTCATTTTTTGAACGTTCCACCATTTCCAAATTACCCTCTTCAGCTCCAGAACCATAATAAATCCTTTAAAAAACCATACTCATTCCTCTCCATTTCCAGCATCGTATAGTGAGTCAAATATGCGTTGTGTCGTCTCGCGATGCGCGTCTGCGCCTATCAAGATGTCTTTCTGGCTTTCAAACTTGGAATCTCTCCCACCAAAACGTATGGCTTCCTTATAGCCAGGGCCTAAAAAATGGCTGATGTGCACAACGTGAGAGACTCATTCGGTTCGAGCCATTTTTGCTACACTATTCTATGAATTGGCTTGTGAATTAATGACAGAAATTCAAAATGGTTACTCCTGTGAATTCAGCCTAGTAACGGGCTATGTTGAAGGCCACTAAATACTTGAATAGAATGCGATTTATTTCCATAAATCAATCTATCCAACAAACGTTGGATGGAAACTCTTTCCTCGCGAATCAATGATCATAATGATCTTTGTATTCTGTTGCAGTCTTATCCGCAATCTGTCCTGTCCAAATCGCCCAAAACAAGCCAGTTCAGAAGAAGCTCTCCAATGTAATCTAGTTCCATAATCATGGGCAAGTATGGCTCATGATTAATATTTTGATCCTATCTTCCATCAATGCCTGAGCTCTTGATCCTTCAAATTCGAAACGAGGAATGTTCTTCGTAAATACAGATTGGATGTCGCTGGAGCCTCAAACGGAGGGAGAAAGAATTGAAAAGGTGGAGAAGTGAAAAGGGCATTCCCATCTGAGGGAACCTTCATCTTCAACGCGACGCCATACAGGACAAAAGAGTCCCATCCCAAAGCCAATGAGAGGAGCATTTTACGCCCAACTCGTGGGCACAAAAGGCAAAAGCTCTCCGACTTCCCATTCTGATACTCCTACAACGCTTAATTAAAAGGCTCGGAAGCCTGCTGATTTTCAAGGGAAATATACACCGACCGGGGAAATTTCGTGATTTATTTTTGCTCCCATTTACGAACTCCATTCGGGTCGGAAACTTTTGTAAATAGTGTAAAGCTGTGCAAAGTGAATAACGTCAAGTTTGTCCAATATTCTTATTGAATCTTCTGAAATTCGACGCCGTCATTTCTCAACATTCTCTTTAGAATGTTAGAACAATATAGTCCCGTAGTTCTCCACATATGGTGCAAAAAATGGCATTTCCGTCACTGATGTCATCTGAAGTTCTCCCACATTATGGAAAAGGCTGCAGCAAGACTTGAGCTGACCTCGATTGCTCACTCAGATCGGCACCCCGGCATACTCTGTCAATTCAAACAATGCACTATGGGCATTGCGAGGAGTGCCAGAGAACACCAACTCCTGTCCATGTACCATATTACCAAAATATTAAGTTCCTTCTAGCCTAAACATAATTGTATTGTAATTAATATACAAATGAATTTTATTTAAAGAATAATAATTAAAAAATCCAGGTCCAGGTGCAAAGTAAAGAGAAAGTTAGATGTGATTTCAGGGTGGGTAAAGCCAACTATTTCGATGATGTTGGGGGAATAAGACTGGGTAAGAGTTTTTCAACTGACTGAAACTTACTCTCTGAACAATAGACGAAATTTGTCTATTTATACCTTGATAATTTTTTATTAGCTTCTATTAGCTTTTATTAGTAGGTTTCTCGTGGTTGAAAAAATGTTGTTTTGTTGCTTTCCCCTCAATTCCTCTTCTCTCCCAACACACTTCCCACATCGGAAAAGCGATCAGGCTGCATATGGTCAGTTCGCATGAAAAAACGCTGTCAAGAAAATACTCCCGCTCATATCTCTCTGCGGCAACACTGGTAAATGTTGGGGGAAATCGCAAACCCCGTCACGCCATAATGCGAGTGCGATGGGCGACGTGTGATTTATATCAGCTTGGGCAGTATATTTTGCTCGCAGGGCGCGTTCGTCCGATTCGAAATCGCAGAGATCACGCCTTAACTTTCCGCTGGCCACGTTCATCGTTGCTCATTTCCGCAAGCCACCCATTTCCGAGCTAGGTCGGCTTTCCGCTTCGGAGATTCGACGAACGATCGGGTCGACCTATCGGAAACTGCGAGCTTGCTTCCGAACTTGTCGGACAACTAGGGCGACGAAAATATGCGCCCCAGAATTTCGATACATGATCCACCCGCGTATATCGAATTGACAAACTTCCACGTAACTCGCAATTTCTGTTATTTTATCTCTGCACTTTTGTACATTTTGGTCTATTTGCTTTATAAATAAGTAAATGTCAACAAAACTTGTTTTGCATCGGTTGGGTCACACACCATACTTCCGTCTTATGCGGTTTATTGATTATTTCGATATTTACAGGGCGCGAAAAATGCCCCTTTTACTCCTACAGAAAAATCGTTGACGCTGTCTATAAAACATGTCCCATATTACAAAACTTGGCTAGATTTGTTATTTTAGGCTTACATACTGCACGTCCGCATTATTAACCTAATTCGTGCGTTTTTCTATTCTATGGTTCCCCAAGTTTTTCAAAAACAGTTGTAGCTCGTTCAATAACGAGCTTTTTGATTCTATTATCGGTTATTCCTGGGGCAGAAAATATTTTCCACTTTGCCAAAAATACTTCCGTGTCCTTAGCACACATCTCTTTAACTATGAATACATTTTAACTATAGTTGTCAAAAATTGCTTCTATTTCAAAACCTTCCATTTTCCCGATTCTGGTACATGACGTCCTATGCATGAGAAATATGAGTAATAGTGAAACCCGTTTTTCCGAGAAAGTCGAGATGGGAAACGCATAACGTAGGTGTCACTGAGACATTGTCATCTGTCACCTTCAGCAGTCAACAGTCGGTGCTGAGCTCGGCGGAAAGCAAATTTGCATAGGGAAGATACCGCTAGAAAATTCTCAACCCCCGCTCTGTTTTCTTATCCTCATCATCCGGGGACGAAGGAAGTCTTGTTGAAATCAAGTCGGAGAGAAATAAACGGCTGGAAAGCGACCTTTTTTATTCGAGCCGTATATACGAGTGGAGAAATATCATGGCGCGGAAAAGAAACTTTAGCCAGGCGAAATAAGCAGTTTTTTCCTCTCCGCTTTTCATTTAAAAACACTCGAAAGTGGAAACTGAAACTAGTTTTTCGACCGTCGATATGACGGGCTTTTATATTTTCGTTGACACGTTTCACGAGAGTTGAAAAGAAAATTCGAGCGCTTTATTAAGTTTCGTTATTGCGCGAAGTGGAAATTTGTCGGCCAACTTTTTTCCCCTTCCAACTCGCGAATTTTTATGCTCTCGCGAACGCGACTCTTAACAACTTAGCAGTTCCAACTTTGAAAGTGTTGGCAATTTTCCTTTTTGGCAGTTTGACACCGATCGCCGCCGTCACGGATGATTTTTCTTCAAATGAAGATCCCCCTTTATAGCCCTTATCGAGTTCACCACGCCATTCAGTGACGACTGTCGTCTTGCACAGTGGATAAGTTTAACAAAAAGTCGTCAATTCAGAGGTTTGAATATACCAAAAGATAGGCAATTTAACCGTCCACATTTTCCCCGTGTAATGTACCTATCCATTTTTCAACCGTTTGTGAGGTATTCAACAATATTACTGGAATATAAATATACTCGAAAATATCACATTATTCAACTTTAAACGTTCTTTGCATCTATTTACTGCAAAAGAAACAAAGAATGCACTATATATTATTGATATAGACATCATCAACTATCATTGTGCTGAATTTGAGCGAAATCGTAACCAAAAAATGTTTCACTAAAAATCCAAGGGGTACCCCTGCGATTTTTTTGAACCGATCAGTTAACGATTTTTTACTCCTCTCTCAGTTGAGATAAAAATGTGAAATTTTCAGGAAAGTTGCATCTTACCATGATGTATATTTGTGATTTTTTTCAATTTTCGAAAAAATCTGCAAGAGGTACAAAAAAATTAGTTTTTGAAAGCTCGAAAATTGGACTTTAGACGTGTTTTTCGGGGTCAAAACTCACGTGAATCGATTGTTTTATTATGCAGGAGTCTTCATTTGAACGCCGTACACACGTACATAGCAAAAAATTTGGTGAAAAAAATTTAAACAGTGCCGCAGAAATTATTTTCCGTGAATTGAGTTTTTCACCGGCCGAAATCTCGAGCTCCGCTGGCATCGGTAAGAGTGAAAAATTAAATTTCCATTTTCAAGCGATTTTGAAAGTTATTCTTATAGGAAATTTAACGCTGAATCCGAATTAGACGTAAAACAATTGAAATTTGACGACAACTATTGGTTTTTATCGTTTTAGTATTCCACCGTCGTTATGTCTTTAAACTTTGAAAATTCGATGTAAATACTTACAGTACTGTTCAATTTTGATTAGTTAATGTTTCCTACATGAAATTAGATGTAGAATTCGAATTTGAAGTGAAAAGTATCGAATTCTAACAATTAATAATAATATAATTGTTATAAATCAAAAAGACAGAGGAAGTGCGGGTGAATAAATGGTAGCCATCAATGCTAGAACTGAACTGATTTACTTCTTGATTGAAAACGATTACATAATATCAACAATCGATTCCAGATCAATCGATAAAATAATTTCGTTCCGATAGTACATACCATCTCCCCTTTTTCTGAAATTGGTACATATATCAAATTAAATGAAAATGAAAATTACACATGGTTCGTGAAACCTAAATTCGCTAAATGTTGCAACGAAACCCCATCACAATACAATTACATTTCAAGATTCGGTATTGCTGGCTTTTCCATAATTAAGCCTGTCCGGAAATTTGATCTCCCGTCTCGGCCTATCTCGAGCGATACTATAATCCGGTTTTGGAGGACTATCCACGTTCAGGCTATGCCTGGAGGGTGGTCTAGTCATCGACAACCTAGGAGACAATACCTTTTTCTCGGAAACTTGCGCCGATATTTCAGGTGCCTCATCGCTTGTCGAAGGGCCAGACGGGGCTGACAAAACTCCGGGGGGAAATGACAAAACTTTGGAACTGACATCATCATTTTGGAAAAATTTCCCAGACGGAATCATTTGGTCGATGTGTCGTTTTACAATACGACCATCTTCCACCTCGCACAAATACACATGTTTCCCCATCAGTTCAATGACTTTTGCACGGACCCAACCTCGTTTATTTGGACTTTTAAATTCCCGCACATACACAAAGTCGTCAATATTGAAGATTTTATTTTTACTGTAAGAACTCACTCGCCTGTTTTGAATTTTTACCACTGAATGGGTACTTTTTCTCAAGGTATCAAAACGAATGCGGATTTTTCTTTTGAACATTAGCTCCGATGGGGAAAATGTAGTAGTTGAATGAGGGGTATTACGATAAATGTACAAAAATTTTTGAAGATTACAATCAATATTTTCTGTCTTTGAATCCTTAAGCATTTTAGTAACGCTGTACTTAAACGTTTTTACAAAAATCTCGGCTTCTCCATTACTAGCCGGGTGACCCACAGGTGTAGTTAAATGTTTAATGTCATTAAACAAACAAAAATTTGAAAATTCCTCTGAAGTAAACGGAGTGCCATTATCCGTGACAATTGTTTTCGGTAGACCAAATCTTGCAAAAACCTCCCGCAATTTTGCGAGCGTATTCGAAGTGTCGGCTTTTGAAACTTCAAATACCTCCGGCCATTTTGTATGTGCGTCTACTAAAATCAAAAACATTTTCTTGTTGAAAACTGGTCCGGCATAGTCTAAATGAAGCCTTTCAAACGGAGTTCTAGTTTCTGGCCAACTATTAATCAAAACTTTTGGAGGTTCAGTTCGACTCTCCTGACAAATTGAACAATTTCTACTCAATTCAGCAATGGCATCATCCATTTTAGGCCACCAAAAATATGATCGAGCCATGGCCTTCATTTTTGAAATGCCCATGTGAGAGCCATGCAGCTCTTTCAAAATTTGATGCCTGAATTTTGGCGGAATAATAACACGGTGGCCCCAAAGAAGTATCCCTTCTTCTGAGGACAACTCCGCCATTCGAGAAGCATATGGCTTCACGGTTTCGTCAACTATGTCCGGCCAGCCACGCATTACATACGATAAAACCAGGCTCAAAGTTTTGTCTCTAGCTGTTTCTACCCGGATTTGTCTATAGCTGACTGGAATATATTCCTCTACGAATTTTAGTTCATTCGACTCTATAAATTCCGTGTCGGACGAATTGGATTTTAGAGGCAATCTAGATAAAACATCAGCCCTGTTCGCGCTCCCTTTTATATATTGCATAGAGTAATCAAACCCGGATAAAAATGTAGCCCACCGCTGAAGCCTTCCGGCGGCCATTTGTGGAATTCCTTGTTTTTCTCCTAATAACCCGATCAATGGTTTATGGTCGGTTCGAATAACAAATGGTCGCCCCATCAAATATTCGTAAAACTTTTTACACCCAAAATTAATGGCAAGCGCCTCTTTATGCAAAACGGCATATTTGCGTTCGGCCACATTTAATACTCGCGATGCAAAACAAATAGGTTTTTCGGAACCATCAGATAATTGGTGCATCAAAACGGCTCCCACACCTTCATCTGATGCATCGCATTCCAAAATAAGTGCTAATTTAGGGTTGAAATGGACGAGTGACTGCTCTGAAGAAATTAGTTCCTTAGCTTGGGCAAATGCTGCTTCACAATTTTTGTCCCAAATAAATTTTTCACCCTTCTTTAATAATTTATACAGCGGAGAAAGCACCGTTGCCAACTGCGGAATGAACCGTCCATGGTAATTCACCATGCCTACAAAAGCGCGTACTTCCGTTACCGATTTAGGAGAAGGAGCCAATTTAATAGCCGCGATTTTACTCGGATCCTTGCGAAGGCCGTCACAATCAATAATATGACCTAGGTATGCAATTTGAGATTGAGCAAATGCACATTTCTTTTGATTTAACCTGAATCCTGCTTCTCTCAAACGATCGAGTACTCGTCTCAAATTCGCATTGTGCTCAGAAAACGTTTTACCCGTGACGATAATATCATCTAATAAATTAGCAGTACCTGTACACCCTTGCAATGTCTTTTCAACTTCTCTTTGAAAAATTTTACAGGCCGGTTTTGTACCGTACGGCAAACGGAGAACTTGATAAATTCCCTTCGAAGTACTCCAAGCCAAAAGTTTTGCTGTACTTTCGTCTACGCGAAGCTGATTGTACGCACATGAAAAGTCAAGCTTGGTGAAAAAATTACCCCCTTGCAACTTCGCAAAAATTTCTTCAATTCGAGGCATCGGATATTCGATATCCTCTAAAAATTCATTAAGTGTGACTTTGTAGTCAGCGCATACTCTGATAGCGCCGTTTGGTTTTAGCACTGGTACTAAAGGTGTTCCCCACTCAGAAAAATCAATTTTCGAAATTACACCTAACTTTTCCAAATTGTCGAGCTCTGCGTTTACGCTGTCTTTGAAAGCGTAAGGCACAGGTCGTGGTTTAAAAAATCGTGGTTTAGCTTCGGGTTTTAAATTCAAACTAACTTCGCCAAATTTATAGCACCCCAGCTCCTCTTTGAATAAATCGCTATATTCCCGCACAATCTCTTTCTCTAATTTAGTAATATTTGGTATCGATAAATTATGAACCGTGTCAATACCAGGAAAAAATGACAAAATACCAAATTTAGAAATTAAATCTCGACCTATAAGCGGCCGTAAACCATTTGGCACGACTAATAAGTCGCACAAAAATTTTGAATTTTTCAATTCAATAAAAACAGAAATTTTCCCTAGCGGTTTTATACAACTTCCATCATAGGATCTCAATTTCGTGGCCGTAGATTGTAATTCTACGTTTTTAAAATATTTTAAATAAAAACTATCTGGAATAACAGACAGGACTGAACCCGTGTCTACTTCAAACATAATTGAAACATTATTAACTTTCGCCTTGAAAGTAAATGGCTCGCACGAAGTGCGTAATATATCAAAATCTAAATTAAATAGACCAATTTGATCAAAGTTTAACGAATCAACGTTACCAATTTCTGAATCGCTCGACTGGTTATCGTCCGATAAAAATTTAGCTTCCTTATTTTTGCAAGCAGTAGCTAAATGTCCCAAAACATTACAGGTCTTGCAGCGATACTTTTTGTACTTACAGTACCGAAAATCATGGTCAGATTTATTGCAGGCAAAACACAGTTTTTGAGAAGATCCCTTTGCTGTAACACCCGAATTCCTGGACCTTTCCATTTGACGCGTACTTGAGATAGGTTGAGACCGTCTGCTTAGGTCAGCGTTCGTTGTCGAATTCACCGCTGTCCGCGAATTTGAGTAGGCCAATCGGTTTGCACGGCGATTTGTCTTCGAAAGCGAATTTATCGGCTGCGTTGACAATGAACGTTGTTCAAACATAACCGACTCTTTTTTTATTGCGAGAGTTACTAGAGCTTGAACATCACTTGTCGTCTCTTCTTCACACAGTCGATCCAAAATAGCGCCTTTTTGTAGACCAGTTACAAACTGCATTTTCAGAAACTCGTTCAACTGATTGTTAAAATCGCAATCCATCGCGATCTTTTTCAAACGTACAAACCAATTCGAAATCGATTCATTCTGACCCTGAACTAGTCCAGCAAACTCGATTCGATTTCTCCAAACTGATCTCACCGGCGCAAACTGCTTACTCAGGATAGAACAAAGCTGAACGTACGTCTTTGTCGAAGGTTTATCGGGATGACAAAGTTCTCGTAGCACCTCGTACACGCTTGGACTGAGCGCTGTGACTAGTAGAGAAACTTTGCGATCGCCTCCGAGAAAATTTCCTTGAAAATATTCATCGAGCCTTTCGATGAATGACGACCAATTATCGCCGATGTCAAATCTCGGGAGATCTCCAACAGCCGGTCCTCTTGATAATAAATCGGCTAGCAGCTTTGAAACGTCAGCCAGCTTGGCCGATGATGCCGACTCGGTCATTTCAACGTTGGGCTTAGGCGGCATGCAAACGTTCGCACTTTAAACGGCCGAACAAGTGTCCAAATAGCAGCGCGCACCACAAATTAATAACTGATCGATAACATAAACAGTTCCCGCCGTGGGAAAAACGAAAAAAATCAAATTATCCTCGTCGCCAATTGTTATAAATCAAAAAGACAGAGGAAGTGCGGGTGAATAAATGGTAGCCATCAATGCTAGAACTGAACTGATTTACTTCTTGATTGAAAACGATTACATAATATCAACAATCGATTCCAGATCAATCGATAAAATAATTTCGTTCCGATAGTACATACCAATAATGAAATAATTAGGAAAAATAAAAATATTCAAAATTACGATTTTAACCAGAGAGTTGGCTTTTAGTCGCTAATAATTATGTTGTTGGGTGAAAAAATTTACTAGAGTTTGGTTTATTTACTTTAACGAGGGAATGATCTTCACAAATTAAACCACTGTAGAATCATTTGCAACTTTTTTCAGTCTTGGATGTTAAACCTACAATTAAGAAAATCAATTAAATCAATTAGAAATTCAAAATTAATCAATTTAAAAAAAGGAAAATGATGAATGAGATAAAATGGATTCTCAATCGATAATTGAGACATTTTTAAAATTGCATATTCTTACCAGGAAAAGGGATATGAAGTAGAATTATTTTGATAAAATCAACTCTATCAAGCTGATTACCATAAATGTCACCAATAAATTATATTATGATCACATCAACGCTCTTTGATGCCTGAGTAATTCCGCTTAATTCGTACAAATGGAACTTCAAACAAATAATAGAGAAGCTCTCGAATAAATAAATGTTATTATATCTTGCAACGGCATTTTCAGCGACACTGAAACGCCAATGAACGTCGCTCCTCAAACGTCATCGAATTTACTTCATCCGTCCGATTCGTAGGTAAAAATAAACACGCGCCGCTCCGAATAATTCGGCGCTCGAGTTCAACTGCAAGTTGATACAGTCGACAAAGTCTCGCGGTCCACTGCAGCTTCGGCTGTTTATAATTCAAAACGTATTCGCTTCATTTCATCAGACTCCGCGACCTGCGCCCGAATAATGGGACTCATAGCTGGGGAGGAAGTGACGAGTTAATTATTACATTGTCATTATCAACCGGCGAAGCGAGGGCGAGCACGCAATATAATTTCGACACGGGAACTTCTCTGTAGACAAAGCAACGAGCTGGGTATGGCGTTTTCCGGATGAAATCACCAGGAATATTTCGCCGCCGAGGTACAACAAAGTTATTTGCACGTGGTTAGCGACGGTATGCGACAGAGCGTTTGGAGGAAGAAAAATCGCTAATTATCTCAATCGGTAAACAACAAACGGTACAATTTACGCTATAATTGTCACTTGAAAATGGTCGATTTATAATTGAATTCTATTTTTTTCCTGCCTGCTATTTCCATAGAATAATGAACAATACGTACTCGTACTTCGTTACGTCCGGAATTCATTGAACGAACTTTTCGTTGAAATTTCATAATCGGAAAATCCAATTGACGAAATGAACAGCGCCAGGTGACTTAATATTCAGACGTTGAGCCGCTGGGTTGTTTATTGAGAATTCAACGGCGCGTCCTCCGAGGAGCGGGGATTTTGGAAATGTTCGCAACGTTTGCCAATCAAATCGGCCACGTTGCTTTCGGACGGGACGGACGAGAAATCTCAAATGAAGTCCGTAATCAAGTTATCTTTCCGGGCGACCTTTCCTACCCTTATTTACCTTCAGTACGCACACTTTAACGTAACAGTATAGTTTTTACGCCAAGTCCTTTCCCGTCGAGGAGTACATTGGCAGTTGCTACGTGCACGGACTCATAATTCAATATACGTCCGCGTAGAGATCGATACCGTAAATTGTGAAAATCGTTTACCAGCGTTCCCGTACAAGGCAGAGTGTAACATTGTATTCGAAAACGCGAGTTGGATATCGGTAGCGCTTACATTCTGTCGCTAAGAAAACGGAATGAATTCATGGTCAAAGCGCAGAAAGGCGGCGGTCTGGATTTTTCATTCAAGATAGTGATTAGATGGGTGATTCAGCACACGATGTTGCCTACGTTTTATATGCAAAACGTTGATTTATCGCTCATTCGAGACTTATACTCATTGGTCCAATCGGCTTTTCTTATATCCATTTCCCAACACGATGAATAGAATATTAATGTCGCAAAAAGACATTATCAGGATCATGATTGGAAAATCCCCCTACAAATCCCAAATCCCAAAATCTCTCAAAACTACAGCATCTGGAAGTCTTTCCTACTACCTTCGATCTTCAACCGACTCCCGCAGAGAATGAAATTTACTTAGTACCCTTGCGCTCAATAAAAGCGTCAGGAGCTGACTCATAAAATAGGATCACCTTGAGGATGAAACTATCGTTAGATATTGATGCCTAATCGTGTTATTGGTCTGTGCATTCACTCTAATTTTTGATTAATTAGTTTAAATCTAGATCACCCCAATTTTTCCGTTTATTGTATGTTGATTAAATTAATTTGAAATTTGAGGACCTCTAACCGCGAAGTTGATCTTAATCGGGTCTATCTAACCAGCCTACTACTGTTCATTGTTTTTCTTTTGAACATAGGATATTAATTTTTTTCCTTTGTACATCAAGAATTGTACCCATTGTTGACTCTTACACGGAATAAAATTGTTCTCCCTCCCTTCCGCGATCCCTCTCCCGTTTTCCCCTCATGTATGGAACGCCACGCCAAAGACGAATTTTTTTTTCACCGCACTTTCCCTCCCCATTTTTTCCCTTGGCGGCTTCCTCTCATCCTCGCGCCGTGATTTTCCAAGAAAAGACCACGCGTTGGCCATCGAATTTGGTTACGTCGTGTAGATTTTCTTCGTCTCATATATTCGACTAGTTGCACAACATTCACCAAAAAATATACTCGCACTTCTACTTAAGCATCCGTCACTGAAGAGAGCAGAAATTAATTCCAATATCCAGCAGAGAAGGGCGGAAAAACACGAAACTGACCGAGCAGAAACCGGGATAGCAATTTTCCAAAACGCTGTTTTCGCGGTGTTGATTTTGTCCTTGCTAGCCACGAATTCGACAAATGGCAACGTGGCATATGTAAATGCGAGCATTGAAGCAGGATAACGGGGAGTTGTATTTATCGGGCTGTCGTCTTGTGACGACAATATTCCCGTCGGTCGGAACCGAGCTGCGGATGTAAATTATGTTTGAAATTCGCGTTACTTCAAGCTCCCAATGTGTCGGGGTAATGAATTTATGCGCAGTTAAACAACGAGGGACGCCACATACGATTCGGGGTCACGTAACGCGTTAGGGTCGTCTTTTTGTATAGCTCGGAGCGCACATTGTCAGAATTCCGCTTCGGCTGGCGAGGAATCGATTTTTGTAACAAAATGACGCCGGTCGACGTTTTGCGGGAGCAACAATATAAAACCCAGCCTAACCGGAGATAGCTCAGTAAATTAGGCAAGGAGATAATAGAACGAAGAATAAAATAGTGGATAATGATTGAGCAGGTGGTTTAATAAGCTTCAGTCGTTGTAAAGTGAAGGAGATTACGCTGATTTATTACTCATTATTTATTACGATTTATTACGTATTATTATTTATTTATCAAAGTCAGAGGGTCCAAACACGTCTAAGTCTTGAGCCAACATTATAGACGCCTTGAAGGTCCAAAGCCTTGGAGCTAGGTCGTCAGCGATAGCCAGGCAATAAACGCTTCAACCTTTCCACACCAGGACAACTGAAGATTTTGACGGTCGTATCAGCCTGGCCAAGGTACGAAGCCCTGATGAAGGTGCAAGCCTCTGCGAAAAAACTAGAGATTGTTCGAACCATTCTGAGTCTCCGCTTGGTTGTCGTCGCATTTATTGTAGTAGCGGGGTTGTGAGGGGGAGAAAAACCAGGCGACTTATTCTCCAGATTTTTAATGGCTGGCCGAGCACTTTCGCCCATTTGGGCATCTTCAGGGCGACGTAGAACCATGAGGTCCACAGCCTGGACCTCATGCCAGCCTGGCTGTGGACCTCATGGTTCCACGTCGCCCTGAAGATGCCAGAATGGGCGAAAGTGCTCGGCCAGCCATTAAAAATCTGGAGAATAAGTCGCCTGGTTTTTCTCCCCCTCACAACCCCTCTACTATTCTGTGTCTCGATCATCACGAATACAATTCACGACGATAGGCAGAATGATTCAGAAGAAAGGAGATTCGAGTTTGAGAGCTCTCCGCAGCCTAAAACTAGTATCGCTTATGGAAACCTTCAGTTGGGGTACGTCGTTTATCACCCAGCCGTGTCCTCACTGAAGGCAAGACAGTTGTGAAAGTTCGAGGATATCCTGTTTGGAGATCAAAGAGGCCTCGAAGCCATCTAACTTGACCAAATACGGAAGCCAAGGCTTACGAGAAGCTACGAATGTCCACGTTAGGACATGAAAGGAAGCCTACGGCTTGCCTGGGGTGAATTACGGAATGGTCGACTTTTAGGAGAGCTTTTGGATCTCTACTTAGGAGAGGGAATCTCCCGGTTTTCAACAGAAAGTCCCCAACGTGAATCAAGCTTTGTTAAAAGAGTCTTCTCGAAGTAGATCGCTGATATCTGAATTATGCCAAATGCCAATCAATTTAAATGCTTGAAAATTACAACGCATTTAAGCTACTAGAGTTATCTTTCTTCTCCACAAGGACAGAAGACAAGAGATTGTCACAAATTCCACTGATTTCAATTAATATATTTTTCTTCTCCAGGTGGTCGTATTCCTTCTTTCTGCAGGTTGAGGGGGAGAATAACGAGACGACCGAACGGGCGAAAGTACTCGGCGTAATAAAAAAGGAAAAAATGGAGAAGAGGTCGTCTCGTTATTCTCCCCCTCAACCTGCAGAAATTAATATATTGCAATATCGATTTCGGCGTTTAGGCCATCATCAGCAATAATCTTACAAGTGAAAGTTTTACAGTCAGGACACATTTTAAATAGTTCTCGGACTCTTATTGGCTAACGGTGAAGTGAAAGTAAGAAAGGGATTTTTTTCCGCATTTTTCCAAGAATGAACGATTATTTTTACTTTATTTCTCCTTGTGCTATTGACTTTTTTTTCCATTTTGGGCGCTGCGCACGCCACTTATTATTATCGTTATAAATTGGGCATTTGCCCGTATGTAAATAAATAAATAAAAGGGAACTTGGCCCCTTATGGCTAAGAGAAGTGAGAGTGACTGGAGGTAAAAGTGGAAAATAAACTTTTACAAGAGGAACCTAATAGTGGAGAATATTTTTGGGTTATTACCTCATTCAGTCATTCCCAAGCCCTATTATTTTTTATGATTTCAAATTTCTCAAGTATATCCAACATACCTCAGATCTCCCTGTCATATCCTCAAGGCAACGTGTAACCGTTGGGTTTCTGTATCCTAATTGTATTCCCCGCATCTTGATCGCATCGGTTCATGCTTATCTCGCTATCGATCGCTTCGCTTCTAATAATCCCGACGAGCTTTTCCCCTCGAGTTATGTGTATACCGATGCTTTGCATCGGAAGCGACCTCGAAAATCTCGCGGCCGCAAAAAAGGGGGAAAATCCGCGGCAATAATTCCCGTGGAAATGTGAAATGCGGCGAAAACCGAAGCAATAATGCAACACGATTGGAATTACAAGCGGTTCGTGGGATACGTGAAAATACGAGCCGTACTTTGGGGCGTAATAAATTGCCAAAAGTACGACCCCTCGTTCGTGAGTTCAAGTTGGAAGAATGAGTTTTAATCACTGATAATGGATTACTAAACGCTCATCGGTCATGCGGGCATTAATTCACCGAAGAGGTATGATTATGTCAAGTTCGTTCGTGTTGGGAAAATATACGACGCCGTTGAATGATTAATTCGCCTTTCGTCGGCTGTTAAATGTGAATATGTGCTTGTCGTTCATCTTATCGTAATCCCATTTCGAACACAATTTAGCTTTAGATTTTAATTAGCCGCCACGCGAATACATTTTCGGAACGGAATTGCTATTGAATACTAGCTGTTGCGCGGATGTGACGAAACTTATTAATAATGGATCTGATAGAAAATAAAATCAGCTTTCAGATAGTTGGAAGTTAAGAGTAAGAGTCGAAAATAGGAAAATGACTTATGGTTTTCCAGCGGAAATAATGTCTGAGAGTAAGATTTTTCAGAAGTAAGTTGTAAAATATTGATCTTGATTATTGAACAAAATAGACGTAGGCATCATGTAAAATGCTGATGAAATAATGCTCAGTTGAATGAAAATCCTACACATCATAATTAGCAGACGTGGTAGACATATATTGTTCTCAATTGCTCCCGCCGGAATTTCATGCTTTATAGGGAGGTTCTGATAATAGAGTACATCGTGTTGATCTAGAACCTACTTAGTAACCCGAGTGTGCTTCTCGTATGTGATTCCCTCAAGTCCTTTGACTGCTATGCTTTGCTGTCCTTGCTTAGGAACCTTTCTCGGGCTAACAGATTCTCAAAGGGACTAGCCTTGTCCACGTCTAATCAAGGGTTAACTTGATCCTTCCACGAACTTCAAAAGATGTCCCGTCTTGCTTCGGTGGCAGGTATTGAATTCTTGTCCGAACAGGCGATACTTGAAGAAAATTCCCCCTTTATATTCTTGGTCTTTATTTATAGAAAAATAATTATAATAATTATTAATCACAGCAGCTTAGAGTAATTTTTACTTCCATATTTACATAGTAAATGGAAGTAATGTGATCGCCTGGAAAGTCGAATTTGGAACGGATGTACTGTTGGAAGAAATGTTTATAGTACTATTACACTCAAAATCACTTTCTGAACAAGTGTCTGTGTGTACTTCAGTCCGTCTGTTCTGTGTCTGCGGTCAAAAAGTGACATAAATCGCCGTAACTCCCTGAAAAATGAATGAAATCAATGGAATTTTCAGAAAATGTTTTCCTAGTGAATGAGCAAAATTAGCTTTTTTAAAATTTTGGATATCACACTGTGCGTTTGAGATATAAGCGTTTTTTTCTGATTAAATTTATACAGGAATTAATATTTATTACATTTGAGTTTTTAAAATGTTTGTTTTGGCGAGCAGATGACGCTTGAGTTTCGTTCATAGGGTCATGCACCGTACCTCCACGATATGAGCTTTTTTTTAAACTATTTAGCTAGTGCGTATTTTAGGTACCTAGATTTTGACTTCTACAGGCCGCAAAAATCAATATATTAGAACGCAAGTGGTCTTAAAATGTTTGGAATGGCGAGTAATGATGCCTGATTTTTATTAAGTCGGTCACATAATATTACTTCCGTGTTATTCTCATATTGACAAAGTTTTGATTTTCACGATCCGCTGAACGAATATATTTGAACGCTGGGATATAAATGTCTCCAACTGACAGCTGAATATAAGTCGACTTTCATTATTGGGGTCACACAGTAATTCCTCTTAAAACGCGATTTGAGTAATTTCATTCAAGAGCCAATCTATTTATCGGGTCTCGTTGCTTTAAATATGCCCAACTTTGACCAAGTTCGCAAAACTTGTTTCGTATCGTTTGGATCACACACAGCACTTCCGCCTTGTGCCGTTTTTTCGCTGTTGAGATTTTTACAGGCCGCATGACGCCTGATCTTCATCGGTAGGGTCACATACCGTACATCCGTGCATTCCAGTCATTTTTTTCTATTAGAAAAATTCCCAATCTTCAGAGTTGCGTTTTTCTATTTTCGGTCTGCCTAGTTTGTCAATAAAAGTTGTTGTAAAGCCGGCATTCGTATGAGTTTCTTGATTTTATAATTGGTTATACAAGTTAGCCTCACAAACATGGAAGTACTGTGTGATCTAGTCACACCACTGGTTTTAGTTCGATGTTTATGAAGGGAGTGGAAGTGTTGAAATGCAATAGGAACAATTTTTGAACAACTGTCTGTTTGTCCATCTCTCTGAGGTCAAAAAGTGACAAAAGTCGCCGTACCTATGTGAATAATAAATGGCATTCTAGAAAAAAATATGGAAATGATTGCAAATTTGAGGGAAAAAATTCGGAATTAATTGAAGCCTCTGAACTTAACGATTCCGCATCGCTCCACGGTTTCGAATTTCAAATAGGAACAAAGAGCCGCCGATTTCGAGGTTAAATTCGTACAAAGAGACGATCGGCTGAGGGAAATAACGAGCAATCACCGATATTCAGATGCAGGCTATTATTAGTTCACAAGGGCACGGCCGGATCATTTATGAACTCTCGTTTTTCAATACAAGGCCGGAAAAGAAACAAACGAGAATAAAAAGCGGGTTCTGTAGCGTGAATGAATTTTTCCAAACCCGCGAAATCATAAGATTTAATATTAACAGCTTATTAGCGCTATTTTTTTTTACCTCGTACACTTGAAAAAATCCGTTAAAACTAGCGAGTTAGTTGCTATGGGAGAGGATCTTAATAAAATAATTCCTAGATCTTCATTTCCTGAACTGACTCGGCGTGGAGAAAAATTAAATGCTACTAATAACATAACCGAGCGAACAGCTAACGTTATTTTACTTAGATAATATTCTCTTCGCTCCTGAACGAGTTGCCGTGGTAGAAGTAATTTACTCCGGAGTGAATACCGATTGAGTTTAAACAGGAAGAAATTCCCGGGAGTGTAGCGAAGTATTTTTAATTGGAAAGAGTTAAAGAACCGACGGTATAATCGTTTTAATTACTATAGAAAATTGTTAACGGACTACTCATCAACTCGCGGTGCATTGAAGAGCAGTTTTCTCAAGTATGAAATTTTAATGGAGTTTTCGGCATTTTCAAACAATTTTTTCCTTTCAATAAAACTCTAAATAGAAATTAATAGAAATTAATACTGTTCTTTCGTCGGCGAAATTAGAACGCGAACGGAAAGATAAAAAAGCTTTTTAATGTGACTATTTCAATTTTCCGTTCATTTAATTTATTACATCCAAACAAATTTATTAATTTATTACACCTTGGGAGTGAGAGTTTTTGCTTCTTGTGGTATGCGAAAGGGTTGTTCCAACAACAGACAGTAACTGCCAATCTGCTGGTAGTTTAAAACGTTCTCAAATGTTCGTGATTACTAGTGCAAATGGAATAAATAATAAATCCTTTTACAATAATTTTAAAGTGTTTTGAAATTTAATGCTCGATTACAGAAATTGCTACACCATCGTGTTGTCATCGTTATTGACGTAGAAAAAATCGCCTGAAATAGGTAGCAAATTTTTAAGAAGGTACCTACCTACATTTTAGCGTTTTTTCGAGCTATAAACCAATTAGACAACTATTACTTGACTTCAATACCGGTCGAAATCCGAATTATCAATTTATTTAAAATTTGTTTATATTATATCAAAAATCAACTTGGCATGGAAGATACCCCCAACGTGCCAACAAATGTTTATGATTAAGCTTCAATGCCTTCTAATCCACCCCAAACGATAATTTTTGGGCCCTTGAGTTGTCACTGTGAACACTTTTTCGTCCGGTTGGCGTCAGTTCGGTGCTTGTTCAACTGAGGGCAACAAAACAATCTCTTCACATAGAAGTGCGTCATCTGTACATAATACTCGCACTATAATATTCTAACGCAAAAACTCGATTATTATAGAAAGGCTCGGATTACTCCGTAAATTCCCCTGGGCTTAAAAAGGTTTGAAAACTGACGAAGTCGAATAAAAAGATAGGCAAATCACGACGCCTAGGAGTTTTAAAGGTAAGAACTGTTGTCTTCCGTCCTATCGGCAGAGATAACGGGAAAGTCAATTAAAAAGTTTTCGCCTTCTGTGAAAAGCTCGGAAACAGGAAGGAACAGTAAGAAAAGGATGGAGCGAAGAGTTTTCCGCGTAGAAATTAAGGATTCGAACAAGTTTTTGTTGATACGGAAACCCCTGGGAAGTGGAAGGCGACTGGAAATTAACGGTAAAACGCTCACCTCGCTTCGCTCCCGAGTTTCAACTCGTTTCGAACATTTTCCAATTTTCTGCAAAGAAATTTTCGCTTCCCCGACAGCTCTGGAGCGGAAATCAAAAGCCGCATCGGCCGGTGTCACCAGGCCGTTTCGGGAGACATTTTTCCCACGCGAAAAACAATTAGGACCGGCTGAAGACGGGTGAATTAAAAATCTTTAGGATTCCGACGAGCGGAATTTACGAAAAATTAAGAGTTTCGACGAGGTGCGAGGAATTTTACGCGCCTGGAGTAAATTACATGATTCTCGGCAAGAAAATCCGAAAGCCGTATTGATTACTAAGAAGTAAAAAAGATTGACGTTTAACTATAAATTAGACTAGTAATCGAGTCATTAAATTCGTTAGGCACAGCTGTGGGATCGTACAGCTCCTAGAGTAATGGAACGGTTTCTGAACAGCGTACTCCGATGCATAAAATTCGCCGTGGTAATTCTGAGGGCATGAAATTGGACACTTGAGTAATTCAGCACCTTGAGGTGTACGAGCTCGCTAGAATGGAAGACCATGTACCAGGAACATAGAAGTGATGCTTATAGCTATTGAAAAAGACCCCAACTGAATCTAGTTTTAAACAGTGCAATAAAAACAATACAAAAAATGGCACTAATAGATTACGCGAAATGAAGAAATTTATACAGAGAAAATCTTAATGTTGATTGAGAAATGTCACTCGATAAAAACCAGGCGCCCTTACAGAATTTGAAGAGGTCTAGCGTTCAAAACATAATAGCTTCAAAAATATAAATAATAAAAAATAGTTGGTCGCGCAGCATGGCTACTAGCGAATTTTGACGTGTATTATAGAGGAGACTGTTTGAAGACTATATCAAGGAACATAGATTTTCTATATTGGCTCATAAATACACAAGCTATATAATCTTTAAGTGCGTTTGCATTTTTCCAAAACTCAAAAATGCCATACAACTACAAAAACTCGAGAACCGTTTAGATACTGACAGTAATGTTTCATTCAATTAAGTGTAAAAAAATACATGAATTTCAATACCCAAAAAATTTCTTTAGACCGGGTACGATAGTTTTTCGAAGTTCAGACACGTCCAAGGTCAAATTTGAACACCGTCGTGTTCTCCGATCTGACTGGCCAACGAACTCGTAATATTACTTTTGCGAAAAAGGATTTGTCCGCAAAAAAAAAACACATTATCATTTCGAAAATTACGGCAGTCTGAAGTGACATGTATAAAAAAAAATCTAGAGTTCGATTGTCTGATACATGGAACGAATTTCGAATGTATTTTTGGGGTCAACTGTTTCGAAACTAGGTAAAAATAAAATAAAACAAATAAAACTGGGAACGAAGATCTCTGCTACCAATTTTTTCAACGTCAGCGTCCATAATGGAGGTTTCACCATTGTATAGCCTAATGCTGTGGTAATAAAATGGTGTCATGTTCTGGCTTACCCTGCCAGAATGCCTTTTTCCTTCCTACTCTCAATCGAAGATTAAAACCGTTCCCAGCAATCTCGATTTTCCGCCAACCTTCCCCTTTACAGTATAACCGGCCAATTTGCCTATCTCCATCCGACAACAATTGCAAGGAGGCCTCCCGCAAATGTCTATTAGCTCCAATTGCTAGACATTGTCGTTAGGCAGTCAGTTTCGTCGGTAAACGGAATTGGCATCGGGTGACATTTGGCCAACGTCAGCTCGAGAATCCCTATTCAGATCAATGACCGAACTGTTCGTCGGATATTCAAACTAGGGACGTTGTACACATTCAGGAGATTCATAGCCTTTGTTTACACGGCTCGTCAGAATCCCATCCCGGCGATCAAGTGGAAACGATGCAGAAAACGATGTTTATAGCCGGCGATAATTCAAGCGCGTCCGTCCCTATTATGATCGATGATGGATCCACTTAGAGAACGAGTCACTCCGCACGACAAAAGCGAGTGCGAAGCGACGCGAATTTCGAAGATAACCTACTATAGCGCCTTTTAAAAACTAAAAATCGACAGTATGTTGGACTCAGAATATTAGCAAATGTGTGAAATAATTCCGACAAAAAAATTTTATTGTTGGGTCGTCTTCAGATACGGTCCCATGTGAATGCAGAACGTTTTCCCCTCGGCAGGGTGGCACGTAAGGAGGAAGGGGCTAAAATGTGCCTCCGCACATACTTCACGCGGGTTTATGAGTAGAACTCATAGAGGCCCGAAAATTACGATAACGTTGCCTAGTTCAAAATTGAAGAGCATTGAATTCTGTTTTAATTAAAACCAAAAGCTATTTTTCGCACCATTCTATTCAACAGGTCTTTAAAGCAGGAACAATTTTTCTTTTTTTTTAATCGAAAATTTTTCATTTAACGCCAGTTCTTTGGATATACTGCTTCAAAGGACCAAAAATGATGAAAGTGATAGTCATATGAAATTTTTATGCTTCATATTGAGCGTAGAATGATACCCAGCGCGTCATTTCGGGACCATCCGTTCCCGCATAGTAAATTTCTGAAGTTAAACCGTTTGTGATCATCCATGGAAACTGTCGTTTTCAATTATTCGCTTCCTCGGAACTCAAGTTCGAATGTTATGTCCATACGTTCCAAATATTATTATTACCGCAAGCGGTTAATTCTTTGGAAGGTGCCTTCACCTATAGAGGACGATCACCGATGGCTTGCTGAAGATGAAGAGGGGTTGAAGAATGAGATTTAGGTACTAGTTAACCAAACATTCCCCATTATCTAGTGCTGGCAGTGGGGTGTTTGAATTGCCTCCCCAAAGCTTTTCCACATGATCGCTTCATCTGTGGGTATCTTTTCCTGGATTCTTCTGAGGACACTGTTTTCAGGTTGTGTTAACCCACTCAAGTCTGTGTGTGATGGGTCTCTTTCTGAGCCAAAGATGTGCGACAAAGCAGCAATTTACCGCCGAATTGTTTAACGCGTGTATTCTGAAAAGATCTTCAGACAGGGATTGGAGAGAGTCTGATATTCCTGAGCTTAAATGGTGTTCCTATTTCGAATTTGTGGTATGAGAACGATGCTCCTCTAGCCCATAGCTAGCAGCGCATAGTGGGTTATGCTGCAGAGACGTTTGAAGGCAAATGCAACATCCTAAACAGTCAACGTCAATATCAAGCTTGACAGGATGACCAAGCAGGCTCGTTTCAGGTACCTGGTTCGTTGTTGCAGAAGTTGTCCATGGAGAAGAGTTGAGATCTCGAATCGAGGTAGCCTTGAGTGCTTCTATTGTGCAGTACCATGGGAATTGAGCTACTTATTGCACTGGCGTGTGGTCAGATATGGTCATTATAATTTTCTAACATAAAAGTTGCCATACAATTGAATAGATTCTTGTACACTGAAAGCAATCAATTTCAATAACGCAGTTGGCGGATGGAAAAAAATATTACACCCAAATTATTGATTTTCACAATTTAGATATTTTTCCGTGAAAATTGCAAGCTTCGACGTTACTTTCAAGTTCGATTTCTATCACTCGCCTCGTGATCGTTCGAACTTCGACTCGACATTCGTTACGTCCAACTGATTGAACGGGCTTGGATCCAACTTTACCGCTGATTGAGTTGTCGGAACGCCTTGGCTGTGTTCGTTTCCATCTAACAAAGGGAAGGTCGGAATAAAATCGTCGAAAATGCCGACGGCGAAGGTCGGAGCCATATTCACGTTCGGTCCCTCCCACTTTTGCTCACGTAAGAGCATTTTTCACCCGTCCGCGTGTATATTCTTTCGCTTCAGTCCCATTTTCTTGGTTCTTGCCGTTGCCGGGATGGCGGCTAGACGTTGCCTGTGATAAACGCGAAGTGAACTTGCAGGTCGCTCAGCCTTTGAGTAGGTCATCCCGAATGAAAAGGCCCGAGGTTTCTTCAAATAAATACGCCCGAGCACGTTCCTCCTTGTCCGAATGGAAAAATGGCCATCCCTTTTTCTGTCCGCGCTCGCCGAGTGGGATCCATTGTCGTCGTTATTTTCAACACGTGTGCACCCAACAGCTGCCACTTGCTACCTTTGTATTTTCTTCATTCTTTGACGCGAGAAATGATTGCGTGACAAGTTGAATTCGCAACTAGTTCAGCAATTGGAACTCTTACGAGGGTCAATCGGTCAGTGCAAATAAAAATGGGAGATCGGTAGGAAATTTGATGAGAAATCTGTTAATTTTTACGATTTGTTAATTATTTCGTCAATGAATATATTTCTACTTAAGCTGAAAAAACCACTCGAACAACTCCCAATTTTCACTTTTCAGACATTATCATTTTTTTCTTTAAACGTACAAATCCGGTGAAACTGCGTGCACTATCTTCATTAACCGCATGCGTACTTACATTTCTTCGAACTCTTTCGGCGTGATGTTGGAGACCCGATCAATACTGTGTACATCGCGGCACATGCTGCAGTCAACAGGAGGACGAAGAGCTCGAGTTACTATGTCCGGCATCCAAACTGTGCACTGAAAACACAATTCAGATTATTCAAATGTATGTAGGTTTTATATCATCGATATCGCACATGTTTTTAGAATGGGTGATGGCATTCGATTCGCCAAAGATGAGATTTATAGTGAGTTTTGGTGCATATCGTGTTTTTGGAAAACTTGAACGTAAGAGTTCTGGTTACTTTGCAAATTGATATGTCTCTAATGGTCGCCACAATCCGCGATCCGCTAGGGAACCATAAGGAACGTATGATTTAACAAAGTAACGTTATAAGTTTTTAATATACACAAATTCACTAAAACTCTCCATTAAGTATGTTGCCAGATGATTTCCATAACCGGAACCTTTATTTATTTATTTTATTAATTAATTAATTTATTTATTTTATTTTATTTTATTATTATTTTTATTTATTTATTTTTTATTTTTTTTTTTTGTAAGGCGTCGCTCATTATTGCTCATTATCGGTTGCGAATTTATCATTTCCAATTGAGGCCTTCAAATTTATTCCGTTTTCCGAACAAGCAATATTAGCAATTCCGTTAGAATTTTTGAATACAAAGCGATTTTCTAACACAAAAACTGATTTCTTCGATACTTAGGTATTTATCGCAGCAAAACGGGAGGAGAATCTGTCGCTAGTTGAATCCCTCTGCAAACGGAAAGCTACAGTACCGTCAAGACTGTTATGTGTTGAAGGCGCGAAACACAAGAGATGAATTCTGGCGATTAAAGAATTGACACGAATACGTTGAGGGAATAAAACGGAGAAGAAAGAAATGAGGAGAAATACTTCTGAAAAAAGAGAGCCATCGGAACAATAATAAATAAAAAATGAGCGACCTTCGGATTGTTTGTTCTACCTTTCCAGAACTTGAATTCGAAATCATTGATTGAGTATCGATATTATTCGTTCACAAACCTGGACGGTCATAATACTCGGAATATACATTTTACCAGAGAAAAAAACCTTCTTCTTTTACTTTTACAATGATAAAACAAGAGTCTGTCCGAGGAGAAACCGCGGGGGAGCGCATTATGGAAATTCGCATATTGACATGTCTCGTAGGTACCTTCGGATATGAAAATTGGCTTTCTCTCATCCCTTTTTGCCTTGTTTGCTCCGCTGAAAGCATGCGATGAAAAGATGGAAGATATGTGAGGGTGTTTCCCTCCACCGGATCCAATAAAGAATCGAAGGAAGGAATTCGCGACGGACTTTTGCTGTCCTTGGTGCGCATTTCTCGAGAAAATACCGCCCCTTTTCAGCTCGCTCTGCGAATCCCGTCCGCCCCAGGGTTTGCGGTCTAATATGCATCTTATTTACATAATATTACAATATTAATATATTTTCTATCGTAGAACAGCCGATATAGTGCTCAATTTTTAGCGAAACTTCAGCCAGATTCTTCTTAAACAAATAACATTAGGTAAATTAATCAAAGATGAGAAAGAACTGACAAAAATATAGATTTTCTACAGGCAAAATTATAATTTTGGGTCGCCATTCGCGGTTGAACAGAAGTGCAAAATCATTTTTCGTCATTTACGTGAAAATGGCTCAAGACTAGAGGAAATCCGGGTTGGTTTTTAAATAAAATTCGCAGATAGTTTTATCGTAGGGAATATTTCCCGAGAAAAATTAAGAATCGAAGTTAAAAACTCTGCTAACTTTTAAAAAGTGGTTTATTATTCCTTTGCTTCAATAATTATGTAAGAAGACCATCCATTTTTCATAGCAACCATTCCAAAAATTTGTGAACGGTTCCAAAAAAAAAAAAGATCAATTTTAAAAGAAAATATTCTCTAAATGAATGGGTGAAATGAGCCGTTTCCTTATTATGTACAACATAAAGTACTTCCGAGATGTACTCGTTCGAAGTTTTTTCTATTTTGATTTTTTTCGGGCCATTAAAGTCACTACTTTTGGACGGTTGAGGTCTTAAATTATTTGTTATGACAAGGAGATGACTCCCGATATTTATCGATTGGTTCACATACAGTATTTCTAAAATTATTCCCATTTTTCGTTACTTTATTCTTTTATTAGGCTTCTTTATTCATACTTTTTTAATTAATTTATTTATTTGTTTATTTATTTTATTTATTTTTTTTTTAATCTTTTTTTTTGTTATTTTAACGAGTGCATTTTTTGGTTTTTGGGTTTCATGGCTAGTTTTTCAGTTAAAAAATTCTATCGTAAAAACTTTGTGGCTTTTTAGGGTCATTCTCTGAAGATGCTCATATTTCGTTCCCAAAAACCTCGTTTTTGAAATGTCATAATTTCAGGCTGAAAAAATTCTTGCCTGCTCAGTGATATACCACCTTCACTTTCCACGTTGTGGCCGAGCAGAAAAACTATCTGTTGTTTTTAAAAAATTTAAATAAAAATAAATTGAAGTGAGGAAGTGAAGGGTGTGTGAGGAAATGAATAATGTCGTTCGTCGTTACTCTTCATTAAATTTCTCACCACTTTTCTTGGAGAATTAGGATTTTGCTGATTGCTGATTTTTCTTTCTCTGTCAACATCAAACGTAAGCTTAATTTTAGAGCAGGGCAACAATAGATACATTCTTAGATAAATAATAATTATTAAATATTTGATAAATAATTATCATTTTTTCAAGTTTTTTTTTTTTTTTTTTTTTTTTTTTTTTTTTTTTTTTTTTGTAATTTGGAAAGGTGATGTGGAGTATGGTTGGGGGGGGGGGGTTGTGTGGTGGTAGTGGGTTGGTGCTGGGAGGGGGGATTGCGGGGGGAGGGGAATAATAAACTCTAGATCACTTGTAGAGAAATTGTGGAATCCCATGATTGTGAATAAAACTCAAAAAACTTGAGAAAAGAAGTTATCTATTCCACACAAAATTTTACAATGTATACCGGTTTAGACGGTTAAGTCATCATCAGTACTAAAAAAAATAGAAAAAAAAATTAGATTTAGTACTGATGACTTAACCGTCGAAACCGGTATACATTGTAAAATTTTGTGTGGAATAGAGAACTTCTTTTCTCAAGTTTTTGAGTTTTATTCAAAATTCGGTAGGATGCATGTGGACCCAGCTTCAGGCAGTTAGTAAGACAGTTTTCAGTAGGTGGGTACCTATCAACTTTTCAGAAAGGTGCTGTAATACACAATAATTTCTAGGTTAGGTTGCTGCAGTAGTCAAATGTACATCTTGACACATTTCCACTAAAAAGCAGTCTCCATTCATGAAATATTTACAGCCAAATTCTTTTTGAAAGTACAGAAAATTTAGTTTTTCACTCCCTCATTCCCCCATTCACTCCCTCATAATAAGAATATTTTGGACAAAATGAGGGAGTGAAGAATGAGGGAGTGAACTTTTCTTGGTTTTGACTATTTTTTTGTCACTGTAATTTGTTTAAACATGAAAAAGACAGTAGAATCAAAAACTATGAGCATTTCCCCTTGAATAATAATAGTTGAGTTTAAAAAATGCTGGAAACTCACCTGTTTTTCTGAAGTGAGGGTGTGAAGTAGTGTTTGGCCACAGCGCAGCTTTCACACAAAAGAGCGCCACCTCACATCCCAGGGAAGCACCTAAATTTTTTTCTTGATAGTCAGAAGATGGTAGGGACCCCCCAGTACAACCCTCCCAAGCACCATCTTTCCACCGTGTTCCCCTCTCAGCTCCTACCCTATAGCACTCAATATGAGGGAGTGAATAACAAACGTGTAGACATACCAATTTAATTTAATTTATTTTTATTGATAATAATAAATAAAGCTGTGTATTTTTTTATGGAATCCTGATGAAATTTCTGACTTAATTGGTTGATCAATTGAACCAAACCATCCATTGTTCAGAGAATAGGGATTTTTTAAGTGCCTTGCAAAGGGAGTTGGACAAGGTGAGGGAGTGAAAAATCCATCAATTTTAATTATTTTTAAACCACTTGAAAATTTATTTTGGAGGTAAAACACAGCCCCCATGTTATAACAAAAGGAGTTGAACAGTCATTATTTTTTTCCAATAACCAGCTCTCATCTGAGTGGTTGAAAATGGATCAGACGTATGATTTACACATTTTCAGAGAATGACCCTTTAATGAGTTTCTCGATTTTATAATTTATTGCTTGTGCCTGTCTAATGAAACATGGGAGTACTGCGTGTGATCTATGCAAACGGCTGGTTTCTATTCCCGACGTAGGACGATTGTGGGACATTTTTTCCACTCAAATGCCGATTAATATCAGCAAAACGTGTTTGCGAAGTCCGTTCGATCGCGAAACTCGGGCAGATTAACTTTATCGAACCGTCGGCGTAAGAGCTCGACACAAAAGATTATCAGAAGTGGATTTTTAAAGCCTCTTTCCCACGCTTAGTTCTCCACTTTTGAGGCCGAAACTCGGCGAAAAACTATAAATCCCGGCGTTAATCTCGTTCCAAGATACCGACGCCTTATCAGTTTTTCAAGTGTTGAGAAGCAAGTAGCTGCGAAACGGCGGTGAAAAGCCAATATCATTTGCATATCGCTTTTTCGCGTACGCGGGTAGTGAATAAAAAAACATGGGAGTAAAAACGCTTTATGACCCCTTATTTTCGTCGTAGTGAGAAAACCGTCGTTGTTTTGAAAATTCCATTATCGTGCGGTTGACGTTCGTTCAAAGTCAATGCCGCCGAAGCTTTAATGATTTGCAATGCCGATTCGCGAGCGAGCGTTTACTAATAAATTGACCGTTTGAAATGTTCTTTTACTGCGGTGGGGTGTTTTCGCTTGAAAAACTTCAGCTTTGTCCGACTGTTTTCTATTTGTGTTGAAAAAACGATCATTATGGAACAAAGGGTTCAATTTAAAAGCCGAATTCGCTGGGCGATGTTATGTGAGATGTGTGACCGAGGGTTGGAAATAAAGTGGAATAAATTGTTTTTCGATGTTTTGCTCTCCGTTTCCATAAAACATCTTCGAGACGTTGACCGTTCGAAAATAATTTGTCCCATGGCCTGAAAAATCAAAGATACACTTCGAACGCTACTCGGAAGTAGTTTACGAACAACAAGCAACTCGATAATAAAAATACCAGCAATTCGTAAAATTCAAAGATCGCTGAACGTGACGTTTGCCAGAAGAAATCACCCAAATTCGACGGTTTACCGAGTATTTTTGCATCCCGGGTGTTTTCGTCTCCGACACTTTTCACCGACAATACGCCCAGCAGCTTGTTCAATCATCATCTTTATTGTCCACCACATCGCGCTATCGGGCGTCTCGAAAACGTTCGATTCAAAAGCTGGGGCGATTGTTCGGCGAAACTCGTCCGTTCCAACGGTTCGACCGGGTCAAAACAATGCTTGTCCCTCGAGCTAACATACGCGGAGCATATAACATTCACGCTCTCGCCGGCGACTTTAATGGAGCCGTTATCAAAGGAAAACGACTGCACAAACTGTGTCCTTATTGTCCACGGCAGTAACATTAACGTTTCCACCTTCGATCTCCCTTCGCGTCGAAACGTTGCCATTGTCGGGGGTGTTCCACAGGTAAATCAACCTTTATTAAACGGCCTGCAAAGGTTCGGCATTAGGCTCAGAGTAATAATACCGCACACCTGCTATATCGCCGCTTCTATGTCTACGAGATTGAGATTTTAATGATTAATTTCGAGCGCGCGCGGCGATTCGCTTAGGTTATTGTTCTTTTATCGAAGCGCCGGCCGATTCAAGTTTCCTAACGAGGGAAGCCGGATTTATTTGCTCGGTTGGGAGATCGGGGCTGTAAAATGAAGGCGATCCGAGGTGCTTTTGGCGGAAATATTTACGCGCCTCTTAATAGCTGGAAATAATAGGCGGCAATGTTTTCGAAGCTGTTTTCAGACGAGACCATAACACACGCATTGATATACGGTTAGTACGATTTCGTAATTTAATCTGAACATTTCCAGCCTCTATAAAGTTGTTATTCTATGTCGTTCGACTTCCATTTTTACGTAGTAATGGAAGTATTGTAGTCGTCCGAAAAGTAGAATTCGGAACGGAGGTGAATTCGGAAGACATTTTTATCTTAAAATACTCAGAAACACATCCACATCTTGAAATTTTCAATTTCGCCCTTCAAACTTTAAAAAAAAAAAATGAAATGTATCGAAAAACGTGGTTTTGGCGAAATTTACAGATAGCGGAATTTTTTCTATCGGGAGCTGTAACTCTTTAAATATTGGTTTTCGTACGTACCATGTGCATTACGGATCGGTCGTGCGGTAAATTCTGAACGTTTTCGTCATTAGGATCGATCGGATCAGACTCACCTCCGCGAAGCTATAGCCGACGAAAGTCGGAACTCTGAAATTTCTTTTCAAAAATTCGTCATGCAAAGGAAAAAAATTGTGGGAAGATAAAATTAATTTGGCAATATATTCGTTTAGCAATTTGTAAATCATACGGTGGAAAACCACTGAAAATTTCAAAGTTAAAACCCTAAAAGTATAAAAATTGGAAAAAATTCAAAAAATATATTTTTTTTTGTTGGAATTAGATTATTTTTATTTCAAATTCGAATTCTACGTCTAATTTGCGGTAGGAATCACTAATTAATTAAAATTTAACAATACTGTTAGTATTTACAACGAATTTTCAAAGTTGAAAAACATACAAAGGTGTAGTACTAAAACTGGAAGAAACTAATTGTTGTCGTCACATTTCCGTCATTTTGACGTCAAATTCAGATTCAGCGATAAATTTCCTGTAAAAACAGCTTTCGAAATCCCTTAAAAACAAAACATTAATTTTTCACCCTTACCGAAGCCGACTTTCGGCCGGTGAAAAACTCGATTTACGGAAAATAATTTCTGTGGAGCTGTTTAAACTTTTTTCGCCAAATGTTTTGCCATGCACGTGTGTAAGGCTTTCAAATGAAGACTCCTGCGTAATAAAACGATTGATTACGATAAATTTTGACCCCAAAAACCGTGGTCAAAGTCGAATTTTCGCGCTTTCCAAAACTGATTTTTTCGGGCCACTTGCAGATTTTTCCGAGAATCAAAAAAAATCACAGGAGTGCATCTCGGTAAGATACAACTTTCCTCAAAATTTCAGTTTTTTATCTCTATGGAAAGACGAGTAAAAAATCGATAACTGATCGGTTCGAAAAAATCGCAGGGGAAGCCCTTGAATATTTTGTGAAAAAATTTTTTAATTCGATTTGACTCAAATTCAGCATAATGATAGTTGATGATAAGTGTATCAATAATATATGGTTCATTCTTTGTTTCTTTTGCACTAAATTGATGAAATTAATGTCTGAAGTTGAAAAATGTGATATTTGATATTTTCGCAGAAACGGTTGAAAATGGATAGGTACATTACAGGGAACAATTGTAGACAGTTAAATTACCTATCTTTTGATATACTCAAACATCTGAATTGACGACTTTTTGTTAAATTTACCCACTGTGCTAGTTAAAAATCTTGGAAAACTTGAAGTTGTTATGTGCACCTCAGCTAAAACTTTGACTAACTTGCATACCCACTAATTTATTATACAAAGTACATGCAATACGCACCACCTACTTAACTTTGAACTCGAAATTTAGGTGGTTATACCTGGTATAAATTTTAATTTTTAGATATCAGATAGAACAAACGAGTATTTTGTGTCAGTTTAATTTTTTTTAATTTAAATTGTTTGCACATTTATTCCAAATCCAGTTCTGGTCCAGTTCTGGATGGTTTTTGAAACCATCATGTTCTTATTCGAACGAGATAAAATTGAAAACCTTTGAATAAATACAGTTTATCTCATACTACTGTACTGAACTAAAATCCTAATTTTTCGTTGCCTAGATTTTGACTTCATGAACTTAATTTAATTTAGCTTGAATAATATTAATAATTAATATAATATGAATATAAATTAATATAATTGAATAATAAATACTTTATTAATTATTAATAAATTTTATTAAAATCTTTTACCTAATTTATTTTATTCATTTTTATTATTTTTTTTTTAAAGTAAAATGAATTCAACTCAATGTTCCATGTTGTTATCGAGATGAGGGGGAGATCAACTTGGCGAATTTTTCTCAGTGGTATTCTTTTTATTATCGGTCTCGATCTTTTGCCCGTGCGAGCTACATATAAGACCATCAAATATTTATGACCAAATATTTTTGACCTCAGACGTCTTCATAAAGCGTTTCTCATCTACCTACGCTAAATATTTTTCGAAATTCACCTCCATTCGTGTTTCAGCTATTCGGAAGATAGCAAGACTTCATTAACTCGGTAAATATGGAAGTGAAAGTTGGTTAAGTCAACGCCCAAGGTTATATTCGGAGGGAATTGTATTCGACCCGAAAAATGTCTGATCTCTTAAAGCTGAATCTCATTTCCTCAACAGTTCCAGTTACAGGGAATAATCTCGAATAATCTCGGAATAATCGACCTAGATTATTGTTACCTGTCTGGTCTAATCTGGAAAATCATCGGCTTCACAAATGCGCGAACATAAAGCTAGCAAAACGTTTCGACCCAGATCCCGCCAATATATGGCGACTATATTTACTTTTCCAAGAAAGGAAAGCGCAGGAAAGCCGCTCTCTGCCAAAACACGTTGCTCCCCTTTTTGTCTGGAAGAGCGGGGGGATCTCCCTCAGGAATACATACGGTCCTTTTATGACTATCTACTTTTGTCAACATCTTGCATCGGTGAGACGTTCTCGAAGGGCTGTAGTAAATCGGCTACGAGGCGGTCGGGATGAGAAACCCTCGAGAAGGCAATGTCCCGTGGTCGGTCCCTCGAACAAGCGGAGATATCGAGGAAAGAGGAGAAAAAAGCGGTAGAAACTAAATTCGAAATCCTCGGCTCGTTGCCAACTTCACATCCACTCCATTCACAACCTGATTACCCTCGTCATTTTTCTCCCACCCTCGGCCTCCCTTTTCTCCGATTTCCGTTTCATTTTCTCACGGCCAACGGATGAAATACGAAATTCGAAAAACGCACGGCCCCTGGCATTTGGCCAATCACTTTGCGGAGGGAGAACTAAAGTATTGAAGATTTTCGTTTGTTTTCCCTCCCCCGCCTTTTTTTATAAAGTCTCCGATTTTTTACCTTCGTTACAACACAGTTCGAGTTCGACGTTGGCAGTCGATATGACTTTTTTTTCAATTTCACGATCGAACGGTTTATTTACTTTTCTCTTCGCGCTTTCATGTTTAAGTAGTAAATGGAATCGCATTAAATCGGGATCGTCCGAAAACCTAAACTTGGACTGAGATGAATTTTGAAAATAATTTCTCAGTACTATACTCAAAATGTTTGTCGTTTATTCGTCTAGCGTAGAAAAAGTGACGGAAGTCCCTAGAAATTTCATATTTTCTCCCAGTAAATTTTACAAAATTAGCCGTTATTGAATGTGGAATAACACACAACACAAATGCATTATATTTCGATTTTGACGAGCCATAAGAATGAATATTTTTGAGCGGTCTGGAAATATTCATAAAATATTCTGGAAATAGGTTTTTAAATATTAAGTAAGGCAGATTTTCATTCTTAAGTTCATACAGTTACGTGTTATTCGCATATTTTCTGCTTTTTTCCTGATGAGTTGATGATTTTAGTTCTTCTGGCTAAAAAAAAACCGCCGAATTCCCATAAAAATGATTTTAAATTAATCAAATATTTTGAAGAGCCGACCAACTTGAATTTCTGTTAAATTTGAACGGAGCGAGAAATAATATCCTCCTATTCTACAATAAGGAACGATGTTTCTCCTTTTTTTTCTTCATTTCCCCACTTCGCACGATACCAATTCCACTGTTTTGACACTGAACAGCAGCGGAATGTTCCATATTACTCGACAATGCCAAGTTTGAGAACTCGAACGGATGACGGTGAAAATCGGGCGGAATGTTTCTATTAAGGAAGTTGCCACGGCGAGTGCTCGCATTTATATGATAAAGCCGCTAGCCCGGTAGACGGAGCAATAACGTTAAACAATGTCGTCGCCGCGTCAAAAGCGTCGAGTTTCATATCGGAGTAGCAAAACATGAAGCATGACAAGGATGAAACGCTAAGAGTTGATTATGAGCGGAGACACTGAACAGGAGAGACTCTTGTTCTCGCTCGCATTGTATCCGCGCTCAGAACGACCGAGATGCTTCCCTTGTGCGTCAACTCGAACATAGCGGACCTACAATATATACCCTTTTGATCTGCCGAGTGATTACAACCTTCTAATTGGTCGAGTTCCTACCGAATTTCACCTTTGAAACATCAAAGTCGAACAAAGGAATATCGGCCGACTGAATCCGATGTGAAACGCAGAGACTAGTTATCAATAAGTTTCCACGTTAATGGAATTATTTTGAAAATACGAACTATTAAAACGGTAAGAGTATAATGTAAAGACATGAGTTCTGAGGATAGGTAATCTTCTGATTGGTACAATTAACTTAAATAAATAAATTGAAATGTGGATTTAAAAACTCGTCCGAAGTCAACTATTGCATGGAAACTGATGGTTATTTTTTTTTACAAATATTGAATATTTTTCGTTGAGCGAACTAGTGAACGAAGAAACGAGTTAACTAATAAACGAGTGAACAATCGAACGACTGAATTAGAGATCGAATGAACGTGTGAACGAACGGAATATGAACGAGAGAACGAATGGACGAGTGAACGAATAAATGGGCGGACGAATGAACGGATGAGTAATCTGAAGAACGAGTGAACCAACGAAAGATTCAACTAAGGAACACTAGTGAATGAGAGAAATAGAGAACGAGCGAACGAACGAACGAGTGAACAAACTAACAAAGGAACAAATAAACGAGTGAACAAACAAATGAACCGAGCGAAAGAATGAGTGAACAAATAAATGAAAACCCGAGTGAGCTATTAATGAGTGAACGAACGAACAAGTGAATGAGAGAATGAATGAACGACTGAACAAACGAACGAATGAACACTACGTTACCGAATGAGTGAAAAAAATGAAAGCACGATCGAATGCATGAAGGAACAAATTTTGTTCAATAAATTTTTTCACTCATTCGCTAACCTATTGTTCGTTAATTATTGTTAATTAATTCAAGCGAATAAACGAATGAATGAGAGAACGAATGAACAAACGAGTGAACAAATAGTGAACGAACTAATGAATGAGTGAATGTAAGAATGAGACAACGAACCAACGAACGAACGAGTAAACTAACAAAGAAACGAGTGAACAAGTGACAAATGAACAATTTAATTTGTAAACGAACGCGTGAAATCAAATGAGCGTGCGAACGAAGAGTGAACAAATTAAAGAATGAACAAATAATCAAGTGAACGAACGAATGAACTAAATTGTGGATGAGAGAACGCAAGACCAAGCGAACGAATAAATGAACGAGTGAACGATTAACGAGTGAACGAACGAACAAAAGAATGAGAAACGAATGAACGACTGAACAAAGAACTAATGAACAAGTACGTGAACGAATGAGTGAAAAAATGTACTAATGAATGAGAGAACGAAAGAAGTAGGGAACGAATGAACGAACGAGTGTACTGACGAATGAGTGAACGAATAGACAAGTGAACAAATGAGAGTTAATCAATGATAGAATGAATCAATTGAATTTTCTTATAAGGTGATAGCGACCGATTTTCTATCAAATGAAGTTCTCAAAAACTTTAAAACGGTCCATTTCGCTTTCAATATGGCGACCATCGTCTTAATCGCTCTATTCAGACTGCACAATAATTCGAGCGGATCGTGTCTCCGTTACATGGTTCAGTTCGAACTCGAAAGCGAGCGCTTGAAGAAAATGGAGTTTGCTCAAGAAAGAGGGCAAATAAACGCAGTAATTACGCCTCGGGCTGCATAGGTTTCAAGTAGCTGAGTAGTCCCATGTGTATCGTTACGGAAGAAACGCTCCGAGAGGAGGATTAGAAGGAATAATTGCCTTCGGCTGAGAAAAGCCACTCGAGTCAATCCGGAGAGAAACCCTTGAGGAAAAACGTCCCGCGAAACTTCCTACTTAAGATTTCCCCTTAATTGAAATGTAATTTAAATGCGCGAGCGGAAATTGCGAAGATAGCGCTCACTGCGCTTGAGGAGAAATTCGTCAGCAGGGACGAGTGCGAGTTTTTAGAATAAAACCGCGGCTTCAATATCGCGAAAGCTTTCAATTATTCATCAAATCATTAGTAAATCGATGCAAGAAATATTAAGTCGTAAATTTTCTTAACGTGATCTCCAAGTCAATATTTGGACTTGATTCTTGATGCTTTTTGGAAGGGGGAATCAGACGGCGTATGTTGAGGGTGTTTTTAATGTCGATAGGTATTCATAAATTTTAGCTCCTCGTAGGGAAAACTTTCCTTTTTTTGAATACGTATTTCGACCCTATTACTAGATTAATTTGCAAAGTTAAGGTACTCATTCGACGCAGAATTTAACCAGCTTTCATTTGTTAAATGGTTGTTGGAACGCTAGGATGCTTATTTTCGACGTTACAGGCGAAAAACCAAGAAAACTCCGAAATTTTCAACAGTTTTCGGCGTGCCGGAGTTCTGCTCACGCCTATGACATTAGTTTACGCATTTCGCAGCTTTACCCATCCTCGCAGGGAAGATAACGTCATCGCCGTAACTGATATTTATCTGAGACGAAGAATATGAAGAAACTGCGGTGCGAATGAGGATTTCTCGCCTCGCATTCGGACTGCTATGGGAAGAATAAAACAGTAAAAAATATCGAAATATGAGCTTTAGCCACGGAGCAGCTGACACCTTGGGCGAATTACGAGCGCGCGGGGTTTATAGATCAGAGACGAAAATATATTTGATGCGAGAAAAGAAAATACACTTAAAGCTTTATGTATTGAAATATCGCTGGCTCAAATAAAATTCGAATGGAAAGAAGACGTAGTTGGAAAATAAAGTATCAAGTATTTGCTCTAAATTGCTCAATTTAGACAAATAACTTCTCCAACTGTGACGGTTTTATGAGACAAGGAGATCGAAATTTCGAATTTCCTTTATTTTTGGTATTATTTACCAAAGATTTTTCCACGATCGAATGAGATCATAACCGAGTTTATAGCTCCAACGGTTTTAGAGCCATAGCAGCTTTTGCGAGACATTTGGAAGATCTATTGAGAAGTATTATTGGAGCTTCAAAAATACATCAGTACTCGTTGCACTGCTCGTCAAGCATTCTCTTACATCGATAGATAACTAAACATTGAATAGAATTATTGGCGCAAAATATAAATAAATAAATAAAATCAGGACATTAAAATTAATGTCCGTATTAATCCTAATGGCGTATTATTAATTATTTGGCGTTAATGAGGTTTTAAAGGAATAATAGACAATCATTTTGCAAAGGGTTCAGTGTTATTTCAAATGCTTGAAATTTTTTTGGTATTAATAAATCATAAACCATTGTAATTGCCCAAGAAAAAAAAAAGGCTGCAAATGATAGTAGAGTAATTTATTATTCCTTCGCTTCAATAATGATTTAAAAAGACTATCCATTTCTGATTATTATTCCGACCATGTGTGAACGTTCCAACCGAAAAACAGATTGGTAACTATAAGGGAAAACTCCGTAGCGACAATTGTAATTTTAATCATTTTTATTTTTCTTAATTTCCTAATTAAAATTTTTTTTAATTAAAATTTTTTTGCCCTACCGTACAGCTGGAGAGAGTGTTTGACGACCATTCCAAAGAGAATAGAACGATTTTTATAGCTCGAAGAACTCTCGAGTTATACTCTCATGTCAAATTTCTGAAAATCTCCCTATTCGACACAAAAGCTGCGATAACTCGGGAACCAATAAAGCTATCGACCCTGCGATGGTCTCATTCGATTCAGCGTCCAAAAATCTATAGAAATTGATAATACGTTCACAAATGTTCGGAATAATTACTATCAGTAATGGATAATCTTCTTAACTCATTGAAGTGAAGGACCACTTTACAACCATTTGCACCGTTTTTTTTAAACCAGCTTGGACGCAAAAGTTGCTCAAAGAATATTTTTTAATGATTTTTTTTATTATTTTTAAAAATACCTTGTCAGATGACGGTGACCAGTAGCTGACAGCTCGGGCGATGCCGGCTCTTGAATAGAGCTCGGCTTTGTAAACAAGAGCGGCCAAAGAAAGTGCGACCAGCCACATCGGCAGCGACGGCCCGGACCTCGACTGCGAGCGGCCGCTCGTCGGCGGCCGCCGGGCAGCTGCCAATCGGACGACAGCTTCCTTAGCGACGCCGAGACGTTCGGCCTCCTTCAGAATTCCGATCAGACGCTCGCGGGCGACCGCTTCCATCGCGAATGGCTGGCGAAACGCCGCGGCGCTTACTGGCCTCCGACGTCAGTCGCCCGTCCGCCCCCGTGCGACGGACGCCACTGCGCTTGTTCCGCAATGCACGCCCCTCCGCCCTCCAACAGGTGGCCGCCCCCGCCTTCCTCATCCGAAATTATCTTATTCCCATCTCTTTCCCCCTTGTTGATGATAAATCGGCGTTCTCCGTCCCACCTCTACGAGAGGCCGCTCCCCTCTCGCCCGTGGAAGTCAACAAACCCCTCTTCTCCAGCTACAACCCTCAACCTATAAACCCTCATCATACCGACCCTCATCCTACGTGCCGTCAACCTACTCGCATCCGAGTCGTCTTCCAACCCAAGTTTCTCGTCTTACAGGCGTCCGATTATTCGGCGAGCCAGATTGAGAAAACAATAATTATTCGCCCATTCGTTATAATCAATGTATCGTCCAGTATGAAACCACCATAATATTATCATCATCAGTGCAACAACGCGAAACTAATTGAATGATGATATTAACAATAACATTGCATAATAATAAGGTCAATTAAATCATATGAGAAAACGCTGCAAATAATTGTCTAAATCAACGACGAGAAAAAACTGTAAAAAATTTAGAGTTGTCTATAGTCAAAATTATAATTTTGCGTCACCATGTTGCTAATCGAGGTTGAAAAGAAGTGAAAAATACTCCACATGATAGTACAGTAGTTCTTTCACTTCAATAATGATTTAAGAAGACCATTCATTTGTGATATTAATTATTCCGAACATTTGTGAACATTTCCACCGATGGACAGAGTTCCAAATTAAAAGCTAAATTCTGGATAGAACGGTGCAGATGGAGAGAGTGTTTGACGAACATTTCGACGAGTATAGAACGATTTTTATAGCTCCAAGAACTCTCGAGTTGTACCCTCATGCCTAATTTCTAAAAATCCCCCAAATTCAACACAACAGCTGTGAAAACTCGTGAATCAATGAAGCTATCGACCCCGCAATGGTCTCATTCGATTCAGCGTCCAAAAATCTATAGAAATTGATACCTAATACATCTTTTTTCTGGAAAACGTTGGAAAATACGAACTTCCCCTCCCTCAAAACCCCTCAAATTTACCCTTAAAATTGAGGTAGCGATTTGGCTAAAGAGTTGAGCCATTGTCATGCTAAGATTGATTTTGGGTGACAATTTCAAGAATTTAGCTTTTATAGTTCTGTCAGAAGAGTGTTGGCGGACGGGCAGAATTTTTCTCTTGGATTCAAATTCGGATTTTTACTGGGCGATTAAAATGGTTTATTATTGAAAAAAAAACCAAAAGAGCTGAAGAATTCTCGCACTCGCTTGCCATTAATATTTCACCTCTTCCTATAATAGAATTACCAATTACTTATCAGCTCGAGACTGTGCTTGCGGAAGCGTGTAGTAAATCTCAGGCGAAAATTCCGAGCGGAAGAGTTTTCAAAAACCTTCTTGGACCCGACCGTCGTATAAATTTCGAAATTGTTCTCAAGCGCATACGAGGCGCTTTCCGACCGCCGAAACTGTTCGAACTAACTTCCGAACACTCTGGGGCGAACTTTGGCAATCGCATTAAATCATGTTCGACGGCTATCCGTGTGAGTTATATTCGCAACGTGTGAACCGCAAGAGTGATAATATAAAATAAATCAATATAACGGATGCTTATATCGACTGAACCTGTCATAAAGATCATCTCTTTGGTTTTGTAATCGTAATAGAATCGTACACATTTGAATCATCCATTCGAGCTGAACAATTTCAAATCGTCGAATTTTCGACTAATTTTGAGCTGACTCGAATAAATCCAGTTGTTCTATCTCAAGCTGTAAGTAAAGTTGGATCGTAAATCAGGCCTTCGACCTCTTGGAATGTTGCGTTTGTTCTACAGCTATGCGTCGCAGCATTTCTCGGGGAATAATTCTCTGAGCCACGTGTGTTCAAATAATCATGATTGTGTTCTAACAATACAAAGAATGAATTTCATTTCATTTACAGTAACGTCGAGATTTTCGGAGTTCACCTGTCTTTTGTTTCTAATTTCGAAATTCAAAACTCGATCGATTTACTTGAGCGAGGCCTTCTTAAATATAATTGAAGCAAAATAATAAAAAACTAATGTACATTCATTTGGAACGTTTTTATTTTCTCATCGACCCCTGGATAATCGATGGCTGGAAATTCCTCCCTCATAGATCACAACAGTGACAACAGTGGCACCAAGTTTTTTGTTCTGCGATAAGCGTTGAATTCCCGCGAATGAGGAAACGTTCCTTAGCTGTCTTTCGCCAGCATTGTTCTTAACAGAGGGGTTTATTTAGGTCGAGTGTGGACGGATCTTTTTCCTCGCGCGGACCCTTCAGTTCCACTTTTGCCCCTTCTTCAAGCTTCCGTCGAGATCTCATTTCCGACGTTTTCTTTTCGTGACGGACCAAATACGAAGCGAGCGGAAGTTTTTCTTCTGAGAGGTCCGAAACCTTACGTTTTGGTAGTGTTTGCCGCCGAGGCGGAGTCCAATTCGGACGAAACGCATTTCGACTCGTTCAATTCGCGCGTTTCTGGAGCCCCTGCGGCCAGAAGACAATCGAAGTTTTCCCACGGATTTCGACTCCGATGGGCGGGCTTTAGAGGCTCGACTCGAAGATTGGAAAAGGCCGATTGACTTTATATTGAGAACAGTTAGCTGTGGATTTTCGAGAAAGTATATTATCTTAAGTATCCTGTCTGTAAACGATAGTTCTTCCCTCGGAAAATCACTACAAAGGATAATATCCTTAGAAAAAAAAGAGAAAAAACGCCCTTAATGGCTTTTATAGTTTCGTCCGTGGTTGACGGCGAACGGAGAGAATTCGGCTGGAACTAACTCCCAAGTAACTGAAACTCTCCATTCTGAACCGGGCGGATTCTGACAATCTTTTGTTACTTCCTTTCGTCAAATATTAAAAATAACGTATCATTTTGCTCAGGATATGATCTATTCTCTTTTCTCACCTAAATCTAAGTAAAAAAAGAGTAAAAAAATTTTTTTTGTGTGTTCCAGCATTTTGTAAGTAATTGTTTTATCATAATTTTCCGTATTTTCAACCTCATTCCAATTCCACCTCATTTCAATTCCACCTCGCAATTCCACACTCGCCCTTTCCCGAATCCCCATCCTTATTCACGATCGACGGGCAAAAAAAAATAATTAGCACTCTGTAATTGACTATTGGCCGACACGTGTGAATCGCCCTTTGGAAAAATACGTCGCGGTTGCAGATGGCGCTCTTCGCTAATTGTAATATCGCCATATTGGTCAGAGAGGGCCGCAAATGAGTCGGCCAGCCGGCGTTTGAAGCCGTTCCCCTAGGCGAAACCGTTTCTCCAATTACCGTTTAAGCGTCGAAAATTCGAGTCACCGTTTGTTTCGACCAGCCAATACAGCGGTTGCAAATTGCAGAGAAGAGTAAGGTTAAGGAGACGATTGGGAATCGAATAGCCAACAGATATTGAAGACAATTACGGTTACTAATTAGTGAACCTCCCTAATTAGTGTAATTTTAATAATTTTTATTTTTCTTAATTTTCAAATTAAAAGCCAAATTTATGGAAAATTTCCAAATTCAACACAAAAGCTGCGATAACTCGAGAACCAATAAAGCTATCGACCCTGCTATGGTCTCATTCTATTCGGCATCCAAAAATGTAAAGAAATTGATACCAATCAGGAAGAACTGACATTTCTGGGGGGAAAAGTTGGCGACCCCTGCGCTAGTTTGTAGATGTATATAACTTGAATAAATTTAGACAGACTCCGCAGTTCTGTTCCTATAGGAATCCCTTTTAGATTGTGCAACTTGAATCGTAGAAATATTCTTTCGCCAGAAACATTGAAATCTTGTTAGCATTCACTTGTCTGAAGACTCCGTTACGCTCCTGCGCTTTCCACCGATTTTCGTTTCGCTTTTCGTTTCAATAGCAAAAAAAAGCATCTCCGTCAGTAGGTACAGAGAAAATAAAGTTAAGGGACCCACGTGATACACACGAGCTTATGGAGGCCGTAATTCTTTATGTAGTTAGGAACTAGGGCGTCAGGTGGCTTCAGACCAGAGAGAGAATCGAGTTATGTGCCGGTCCAATCAAGAGCAGCCGCAACGAAGAAAACGCTTGGCAGGTGCGAGAGGAGATCCCGAGGGTGGAAGATTCGATTCGCCATCCGTGCGTTTCCATTTTCCCGACTCGAGACATCCGAACTGGTAAACGCGTTTGTAGTCATTCCCTCCGATGCTGATTGCGACGAGAGGTCCTCTGTGGAACAAAACGATCGACTTGATTGCAGAACTAGTCACTAACAATTAACGAACGACCAATGGCCTTTTAGGCTTGTAGTTAACCTATTTTGGTTTATTATAATAATAAACCATTGTGATCGCCCAAGAAATGTGTCTAACCCCTTTAAAATTCGATGTTTTACATTTTAAGGCATGTACAATCCGAATATCCAATAAAAAAATTCTGTCCATCCGCCGTCAAAATTTTTCTGACGAAACTATAAAAACTAAATTCTTGAAATGTTTACCAAAAATCAATTTTGGCCTCACAATGGCTCAATTCTTTAACCAAATCGCTACCTCAGTTTTAAAGGTATTTTTCAGGGGGAAATTCATATTTTCCAACGCTTTTCAGAAAAAGGTGTATTTAGCATCAATTTCTATAGATTTTTGGACGCTGAGGCCAATGCGGGGTCGTCAGCTTTATTGGTTCACGAGTTACCACTGCTTTTGTGATGAATTTGGGAGATTTTCAGAAATTTGGTTAACTCGAAAGTTCTTGGAGCTATAAAAATCGTTGTACACTCGTTGGAATGGTGGTCAAAACAATTTCTTCAACTTTACCGTTAGGGGAAAAATATATCTTTAATTTTGAAATTAAAATAAACCAAAAGACGATTAAAATTACAAACGTTTCTACGTAGTTTTCCCTTACCAGTCTGTTGTTAGGTGGGAACGTTCACAAATGTTCGGAATAATTAAAAACACAAATGTATAAGGGGTATTCATGGTCGGTGTCGAGAGATCGAGATGTCGAGAAATCGAGAAGTCGAGAACCGCGCGTACCATGAAGATCCCCCGTGTCGAGATCGAGAAATCGACTAATCTGTTAAGGGCTCCATGGCTACAATATCTAATCGTCCGATGTAATGATAGTGAAGCCGTTGCCGCCATTTGTTTTTGTTTTGTTCGTCACTTCGAGCATTGCTTTTCGTGGTTTTCAATTTCCAAAAGTGCCTAATCGACCGTCAGCATGCCGAGAAAAAGTCGGAAAGAGATTGCAGTTGAAAAATGGAAATCGGAAATCGTGGAAATGTGAATCGGAGTCTCGCTTGTTTACAATTGTTTACATGGACACGCCGAATCTCGACTTCTCGACGGATTTCTCGACGCTTTTTTGGATCGAATTCGATTTCTCGATCGAGAAGTGAAATGAAGTACTGCGCATGTCCGGTCGAGAAAGTTTCCATGGCAAACTTATCAATCTCGACTTTCTCGACGTCTCGACACCGACCATGAATACCCCTATAGTCTTCTTAAATCATTATTGAAGCGAAGGAATATTAAACCTCTGTAAAATAATTTTTTTATTTTATATTATTTATTATTGCACCAAGTATGTACATTTCAACTTATAAGTGTACAAATAATATAAATGTACAATCGTTTGCAGCGTTTTTACTATTGTTAGATGAGCTATTGCTCATTATACAAAAAATATAACGTTTTTGGCCAGTTGTGGCTGATAATAAGTACAGTGAGAAAAGTTCAAGTATTGGAGCCATCGGTGATTATTTAAACAGAAGTAATGTGCACACAGATCAAACGTAATTGCCGCGGCATGTGACGCTGGAAGAAGCATGGGGTCACAAATCACTGGAGAAGACTGCTTCCAGCCTTAGCCGAAGCTGTTCCGAATCATTCGCCGATTTCCATGGCGTGATGATCTTGATTTTCGAAAGAAAAATTATCCGTCGCCGCGATTCTGGAAGAATAAGAACGTGCGTGTATTGCCAGCAAGTGAAAGAAGCCATAAGACTCAAAAGAACGAGGTATTACAGGAACAAATTGTGTTTCTTTTCTTGGGAAATAACGATTCTTTCGCTTTCAAAGACTTCACTTTACTGAGGACGCTTCATCACTACTGCGGTGACCTCTTTAGCTGTCAGAACACCCTTCACAATCATCTCCCTTCCACAGCCATCAACCTCCAGTCAGCACCTCCAGAAAATTGGCGGAGATTTCGGATGATTGACTGGAGGTTGATGAGGGCGAGGGAAGAGGTGTTTGTGAGAGGTGAAAAGGGTACAGCAGTAGTGATGAAAGTTGTTATTTCCCAAGAAAATGAACATGGCTACATAATGGGGACCTTCAATATCAACAAGAGGAAGAAGGTTTTTTGCATCATAACCCGACGTTTCCAGCAAATAAACTCCACGTGCTCATTATGGAATCACTGTAAAGTAAATCATTATCAGGAGTGTTTCTATATAGAGAACCACTCTATAAGAGTTATCGTCTATCTCAGGAGAAATCTAATTGCCATGGGGGTTTTAGTACAAAAGGGAGGGGAATCACAATCAGCAGCTATTAGCAAATCGAGGAAATATCCAGAGCACTGATAGATGGGGTAAAACCCAAAGGAAGTCGAGTGATTATTCTGGAAAGGACCATAATCGAGGTGGATCTCTATCAACAGAATCACTATTGGGATCATTTGAAACTTAGTATCGTTGAAGCACTATGTGTGATCCACAATTCGATAGCTTCGGATTTCGTATAAAATCTGAGTGAACTCTTGCTAAAAAAAGGGAAATAAATTTGATCGGTTTTTGACCTAAAAGTGTTTTGACCTTCTTACAACAGGTTTCGGTAAATCAACTTCCATTCTTCGGGCCAATTTTAACTCTCGACTTACTCGGAAGCTGTGCGTTCAGAAAATCCAGCGCATTCCATGTTCACGTGAAAGCGACGAGTTTATTAGACAAGATGAGATAACGTTTGCCGACTGTGGCTACAGAATTCGACCGCGCTAACGTCATTTTGGCTCCCGAGTTGCGTGTTCCCTTCCTATTAAGCTATTAGGACAAAAGCCGTTAGGAGCGTCCCTCTAGCAACTCCTTGTCTACCCCGACGAAAGCAGCCGCCCTCTGGAACAAGCCGAGCAAAATAGCAAGACAACGCTATTGGAGCCGACGGCTTGGAAATTAATGGCACTCCCTTAAGAAGAAAAGGAGGACACCCCGGGCCATTCATAATGCCATGCGCGATCCTTTCTCTTTTCTTCTGAAAATTAGAATCAACGCTCTTGTTAATATTGCCATCATTTTAAGTCGCAAGAAAAAAGAGAGCATTTTCGAGCCCATCAACGCTCATTGTTCTCGAAATGTTTATTATCCATTGACAAAGGACGGGCCATAGAGAATAAGAAAAGTAAAAGGTCGCTGATAATATGAAATTAATACAATAGTTTGAGCCTGTTGTCGTGCCATAATGCACCATGCAATCATTAACGAAAGCATAGCTCAGAGTAATAACCGTCGAAGAATACGGGCTGTGGGACGAATAATTGAATAAATATAATAGAGAAGAGGCTGATGAAGTGGAGAGCTGCGTCACAATAATTTTTTAAACTGAACTTAACCACACATTCACAATCAATTAACATAATAATTATGAAATGACAACAAAAAAAATCCGATCCATATTCCACAATTTGAGAGGCTGTCTGAAGAAAAGCACTGATAAATGTATAAGCTCTAGTGGAAAGTATTTTGAGTTATGGAATTACAGCCAAAGGAGGAGCGTCAGCGTAAACAACAAACCCAATATAGTCGTCATGCAAAAAAGTATTTTGAAAATTATTGGTTACCTGCCTCGACGATTTCAGTCCCAGCAACTTTTTAAAATAATTCCCGTATTTCCCATTCAGCAACTATTCATAAAATCAGCCCTTTCCTTTTTCCATAAGCACCCAGACTTTTTCATCCATCAGAGAAAAAAACCTACATATTGGTGATTTGATATACCCCAGCTACTGAAACTGTTGCAAGATGAGAAGCGAACCCCGTCAAACTTCTCAAGGAAGGTGTATAAAAAAATATAATATTCTCTTGGCTAATGAAGCAAGGTCTAAGCACTGAGTCAAGCATGTGGAAGTACTTATTTTCATTAATTTGTTTTTCTTACAATTAATCAATTTACCTAATCAGTAAATGAAGAGTAAATTAGGAGTACAGTAAATTTACCCGGAAATACCTTATTTTGTTTCAATATTAGTTATTAATTATTTTCAATTTATTTGTTAATTAATTAATTTTTATTTAGAGCAACTCCCCTGACCGCACAGTAATTGTATTACTATGGTCAGGGGTAATTCCATCGTAGTATGAAGTATTTATTTTTGTCTCTATGTATGTTTTCTGGAATAAATTTCTTTCATTCATTCTACTATCAGATGGTCTGTTGACCCTGTTTTTGCATGTGTCCTAGTTCCTTGCCCTCTCTCTTTCTCTTTCATTAAATATCATTACAAATACAACGGTTTAACATTTGATTTCTTCCTTGGTTTTAATTTATTGAAAATACTATGATTCCTTTTTTAACAATATATTAATATATAATATTGTATATATTAATAATGTATTTTAACTGGGCGACAGTTTTTTAAAAGATTTTATTCCAATAATTGTACCGAGGAATCTATTTTTTCCCTTTCTGTTGCAAAGTTTCTTAGAATATTGAAATTTAAAAAAAAAAAACTTCCGGTTATTAGCCGAGTGAAAAAGTGTACAGCGACATTTCCAATCGGAAAACCCTTTTGATATTCCGAATTCCACGCCGCCTTGAAACAAGCCCTCCGGTATCTTCGGAATCCGTTTATTTCATTCCTAGAGAAACTGTAACCCCGCATAGTGACGCGAATTACATAAATTTACATTCAAGTCCACGTAGCCGCATTTCCTTTTCTGCCATCCTTCTCTCGTAAAAATTATTCCCTCTCCTCTCCTTCCGATTGCTCTTCAACTCGAAGATCCTCCAGGCCGGGAAAATCGTTCCGAAGAAAACCTGCGGTACGCCTTTACCTTTCGGGTAAAGAAAAACACCGTTTGCTTTCCGACTCGTGAATTCTCCTCGTCAGGCTCTTTTATCCCATTCAAAAACGGAAAGAAATCTGTTCAACTTCGTTATAAAATGGAACGACGTCGCAACAGTGCACTATGCGTAACGAGCGGCGCCGATGGCGGATTTCCCTCTTAACCCTGCCCTATACGGCCCTTGTGAACTCTGTTGGAAAGTCTCTAATAATCAACTTGTTTTTTTTTCTCCCCAGACTCGAAACGGAAAGCTGCGAGCGAAGAAACGTCGATAAGACGTTCGGCCCGAACGAATATTTTTGCGTTCGACGTTCTTCCGGTTGTATTCATCCGGTCTGACGTCAATATGCCAGAAACGTTTCAGATCCGACGGAAGGTACGTAATTGCTTTCTAAGAAAGTTTATCTCCTTACGTCAGTCCGAAATCGGAAGCTGGAAACGTATTGCGGTGGAAATTTTTCAACCGATCAGATGCTAAAAATTTAATTTAAAATTATTAATATAAATCTAATAAAAAATTAAAAAAACAAAAAATAAATAATAATTTTAACAAAATAATAGATGGCTATTATTAAGCCTACAATAAATTAAAATACCCTACAATATAGAAAATATAAAAAGATTATCCCTCTTATATTTTAATTAAGCAAAACTTAAGAACAAATTTCACCACTTAATTATGTATTAAACACATTTCTTAATAAACCAGATATACACTAAATGAATAGAATATCTCCTTTGGTTTTCTATAATTTTTCCGACATTTTCGAAACCAGGACATTTAAGTTTAAAAAAACGCTGCAAATGATTGAACAGTGGTTTATTATTCCTTCGCTTCAATATTGATTTATGAAGACTATCCATTTGTGATAGTAACTATTCCGAACATTTGTGAATGTTCTCAACGAAAAACAGATGGTAACTATAGAGGAAAAATCCGTAGCAACTATTGTAATTTTAATCATTTTTATTTTTCTTAATTTCCTAATTATAAACTAAATTTTTTGCCTAACGATACAGCTGGAGAGAGTGTTTGACGACCATTCCAATGAGTATAGAACGATTTTTATAGCTCCAAGAACTCTCGAGTTATGCCCTCATGTCAAATTTCTAAAAATCTCCAAAATTCGGCACAAAAGCTGCGATAACTCGAGAACCAATAAAGCTATCGACCCGGCGATGGTCTCATTCGATTCAGCGTCCAAAAATCTATATAATTTGATACCACGTACACATTTTTCTGAAAAACCTTGGAAAATATGAATTTTCTCCCCCTCAAAACCCCCCAAAAATACCCTTAAAATTGAGCTAGCTAGTTGGTTCAAGAATTGGGCCGTCGTAGGACCGAGATTGATTTTTGGTTAAAATTTCAAGAATTTAGCTATTATGGTTTGGCCGGAAAAGTGTTGACGGCGTACGGCGTACGGCGTACGGCGTACGGCGTACGGCGTACGGCGTACGGCGTACGGCGTACGGCGGACAGACAGAATTTTTTTTATTTGATATTCAGATTCTACATGCCTTGAAACGTAAAACATCAAATTTTGAGGGGGGGTTATAAATTTTTTTTCTTGGGCGATTACAATGGTTTATTATTGAATAATAAACCAAAAGACCAACGCTTGGTCGGAAATTCAAATAAAAACGCTGCAAATGATGACTTTCACCGACTAGCTACTTGCTTCCTGCTACTTGCAGCTCTGCTACCAAAAAATTTTCATTCTATCTTAGTTTGTCTATCAGTTAGCTACGAGCTATTTATCGGCTCTTTCGGCTTTACGGTTTTGCCATTATAGCGTAAAAAACACAAACTGCCAACTTTCGGATGACGGAAATTCCTCACATCTGGCGTTCTAGATAGTAGTTTGAGTCGTATAGCGTGAAACTTTAATCGTCATCGGCGCCGCGGATTCGAGAGCCTCGAAAACATCAACGTTGAAGAGATAACGCTTGAATTTCCACGCATTGCCAATCTCCCGAAGAGACCTGACTCCTTCTTCAAACCGGTTTTCGCGCTGAGTGGAAACTCTAGAAGATTGTTATCAAACTCATTTGTACCCCTAGCCGGCGAAGCGTGTCTCGTCGGGAGCAGCCTTTAAACGACAATCTCGGCGAGTTCGTAGTCGCTCCTTGTATACAACTTGTCGCCAACTTTTACCCACTAACTTAACAGGATTTTCTGCTTCAATATGTCGCCGACGGCCTGTATAAATCAAAATGGGAAAAACTAAGAACGATAATATCGCCAAAGTTCTGCGTGCGATCCAAAATGTAATGACGGCGGATTCTGCGCACCCGCTGAGAGAATATTCGGTAAAAACTTTTTTGACCGGGTTTTCGCGGAGATAGGGCCGTTTTTCGTCCATTCGACCGCGTGCACTACTTGTGTTTCTGTTTATCGTTCGATGTCCAATTTCGGTTGAATTTTATTTAATTTAGTATAGGTTTAAGTTTGAAAAAATAAGAAGAAAAACATTTTTTTTAATGTGTCAGTTAAAACTCCAACATACAATCACACATGATCTTCATATTTCGTTAGCAACATCTTTTCGAAACTAGTTTTAAATTATTCTGTTTTTAGAGTTGAACTAAAAATGGTCGATTTGCTGAAAGATCGTCTGATGTTATAAATTCTTAGATTCTTCTAGAATGGACAGCCATTATAGAACAATTTTTTTTTTTTTTTTTTAATAGAACAAATTAATAAGTTATTTATAGGGGAAGTGAAAGAACTAGAGCGTAGGAATGGAAAAGCGTGAATTTAAATGAGCGAAGGAGCAAAAGGAGTTTAAAAACCAACGTGCCAAATCGGTTGCTATTGAATTTCGTATGACACTCAGCACTCCCGAAATAAAAGCATTTAAATTTCATTCCTACTCAGATTATTACATACCTAAAGAATCAATATAACTGAGTACTCGCGAGGTCTTGATTTTTTTTTTTTTTTGCGAGAAGAAGTTGGTTGTTTTTAACCGTGTGGATCACACATCGTATTTCCACGTTTCGTATATTTTTCATGGCTCGCTGCTTGGAAAAATATTCCAATATTCCAGAGTATTAAACCAATGACATTTCCGAGTAAAGAGTGCAGTTTTGGTTATCTTTGAATCAAGAAGAGATTTTGGTTGAAAAGTACTTCTACTAGAATAAAATCACGAATATTATTAAGTTATTCCCTAACAATTTATCATTATTATTATTATTATCATTATCCTCGAACAATCTTGAAGTGACTAAAAAGTGAATCACTATACGTTGTATAACGTTTATAATTACATTCTTCTCCATTCTTTGGTAAGAAAATATTTTTTTAGGGACTAAACCTCCTTCGTTTCCCTTGAACTTAATTTCCTTCATGGCAGTCGACTTAACGTATTCGACAATATTATTAATTGCTCTCCATAACAATTTGACTTGGTGATCGGGCTTCCTCCGCTGCGCATAATTCCACCTGTGTCCTCTCCTGGCATTCAATTACAATACATTCGGGTGAGTAGTCCTATTAGCGCATAGAGCATCAGCTAATTCAAATGTCAACAATGTATATCGTCTTAATGGGTGTTCGATGTAATCTCATCTGCTTAAGCACAGTTGTCATCTCCCGCCGACGATGACGACCTCTCTCTCGGATATTTCAACCCGAGAACAGACCAGTTGAAAAAATTCTCGCGCAAAGTGATTTTCGAATCAGCCGAAGCGGCTCCGGGACCCAATCTCCTCGATGTGCTCATTTTCACCGCTTCCGTCTGCCTTTGGGTGAGCTTTTGATAATGGCATATTCCTCGTACGATTTTTAATTAATAGATTTATCCGTCCTTTAACAAGACGTGAAAAAATTCGTCCGGAAAAAATTTTTGGAAATTGCTAAAACGTTGTAAATTTCAGATCACGTCGGGTATCCTCGGCGGCAGCCACGTCGTCGGCGCAATATATTTCTTCGATTCATACCGACAAATATTTTACAAAACTATTACCATCGTTCTAGTAGGCGTGCACATTATATTTACGGTCGTCGAAATTTTGACAGCCATTTGCGCATCTATTTGCGTAAATTACGAGACGGAATATCACGATGTGATTAGAGTCGCCAAAATGGTATGCGTTCTGAACTGACGATTTATCGAAAAATTCGAATAATCCCTATATTTACGTGTTTCGTTTTTTTTTTAGACGATCGGACTTTTATCGGCTAATTTCACCGCTTCTTTGGCAATGGTCGTTCTCAACATTGTTGCTCATTCTAAATTGACCTCAAAACACCGGTTTAATGTGAGTTTCAATCGGAATAGATTGGATTTACTTGATTATTGAAAACATGGAAAAAATTCTACGGGCATATTGGTTTTGGTTCGTCAATTTTATTGTTATTTAATAGCGCGAGAAAAAATGCGATTTTTCAAGGGGAGGGGGAAATTATTTCCCAGGGTATACGCGTGTTTGGCATCAGCCGTTTTAATGTTTTTCAAGCTATCCTTCGTTTTATGAGCAATTTTTGTAATTCTGACAAAAACAGCCAATATGTTAAAGAACTCGAGAATTTATAAACCAATAAAAATATATAATAATCTTTAACTTTCATTTTATGACTTCTCTCATATATAAAACTTCATTTCATTTATCCAACTGCATCACTTTCAGCAGCAATAGTCGTATTAAGAGAGAATTGAGTACGATTAATTCAATAGAAGCAATCGTCGTAAAACTGGGATTTTAAGGGGTAAGGCGGGAAAATATTTAATTGAAATTAACTCCGAGCCTTTTACAATGTAGTGTACTTTTTCGAAATTGCTCGGCCTCCTTTCTCTCCTCATAATTCTTTACACTTCGGCCGAAGTGACGACGCGCGCTCTAGCGAATTCAAATGAAGAGCCGAGCGAGTAAAGCTCCCGGCGAAGATACTTAAATATAAGAGAATATAAGGGGAGGGAATGAGAGCAGCGGGGGAGGGGGCACTCAATTAAAATGGGGATTTCTCCGTTGAGCGCAGGAAGTGCCCGTGATATCTAAGGCTCCTTGTCTGCTTATAAAGGCTCTTATAAAGTGTACCCTCTGCCACCTTTTGCCGAACCATAATTCATCGGTTTAAGTCCGATACGGTACCCAACCTCGCGGCTCGTGTTTTTCGCCTTAAGTAAAAGCGAGCGCCCTCCGAAATGACGCGTGAACCCGTTAATTAGTTCAGATTATGCTTCAACGTCCTTACGTTGTTATAATAGTGGAGGGGATGAGGATGATTAAGAGCGGAGGGGAAGACGTCGGAAAGCATGTGCAACGCGGGAAATGTATACTTTTAAAAACGCTGCAAATGATTGAACAGTGGTTTGTTATTCCTTTGCTCAATAATTATTTGAGAAGATTATCCATTTGCGATAATTAAGTTGTACAAACATTTGTGAACGTTTCAGCCTAACAATAGATTCGTAACTAAAAGGGAAAACTCCGTAGCAACTAATTTTAATATTTTTTTTTAGTTTTCAAATTAAAAGCTAAATTTTTAGAAAAATTAAAAGCCTAACAATAGATTTGTAACTAAAAGGGAAAACTCCGTAGCAACTAATTTTAATTTTTTTTTTCTGTAGTTTTCAAATTAAAAGCTGAATTTTTCGCCTGACGTTAGAATTGAAGAGTGTTTGAGCATTCCAAAGAGTTAATAACGATTATTTAAGCTCTGAAAATTCTTGAGTTATGTCCAATTTGTGAAAATGTCCCACATTTTACACAAAAGCTGGGATAACTAGGGAACCGATAAAGCTATCGATTCCGCAATGGTCTCTTTCGATTCAGCGTCCAAAAATCTATAGAAATTGATACTTCCAAGATTTTTCCGAGATTTTAACGAGTTCGAAGTCTTCTCTCTTTATATCACCTTTGAACTTACTCGTCTTTCAGCCTCTTGGACAGTTTAAGACATTTTTTAAACCCATACAGGCTTATATTTACCCGTTTTAATCTGCCGAATTGTCATAAGAGTATGCCATAATATGTCAATCCCTATAAAATTACCTACCTCGTATTTTCATCACGAAAATCTTCTCGAACTTCGTATTAGGAATTTTCCCTGTTCGCTTCTATAAGCCGTATTAATCTCCCGTCAGACCGACCCGACGCAGAAAATCGTGAACTATCAATACTTCACAGCGAGTGAGTATCAAAATGGCGAAAAAATCGCCGCAATACATTGCCGCAATCTATCGAGCGGAAGAAATATCGGCAGAGAGCCGTCGGATTGCTAAGGGACGGAAAGAATAGCCTTAGATGACCTAGGTTCGCTCGGCATACTAAGTCCAAGATTTGAACATGAGAATGGAACGTCCGAACGGAACGAGGGATCCGAGCAATATCCGCACTTTTCGCGGAGAGGAAGTTTCCCGAAGCTGATCGTCGCGATATTAGACAGCTTTTCTCAACGGAATCTGATTGGCTCGCTTTCAGCCTCGAGCGAATTCTTTACCGAGAGCAGAAGGATCCGATAGTCCGAATCACACGCGGAGATTTTTTCTTACGCCATCGGACCGATAGGAATGCGGAGAAATGAGCCGGAAAATGTTCAGCTGGTGGGTTATTTTTGTAACGACAAAGGAACAGATAATTGCGTTGAGGTCATCTGAAAACAAAAGATCGTGAGGTGTAAAAAAGGGGAAAATAGTGAGAAAAATTTGGGCTACGTTTTGAAAATAGGTGAAAAAACGGGCGAATAATGGGAAACAGGATTATTTGGGAAAATAGGTGGAAATATAAAGATGATGACGGAGAGGATAAAATTTTTAAAAACCAGAGAGCAAATAGTGAAAACCCTGCGGATAAGAGTTAAAAAAAAATAAGGTTATTTTTTGTCAGCATGTAAACCGAATGTATTTGTTGACCATATAGCAAAATATTTTTCTGATGAATTTCGACACGTGGAAAATCACACTTCCATTTTTCTCTGGGCATAGACGCACGTTATTTCGCCTGGAAAATCAAGTCGTGAGGAAATGTGAGTAGAAACCGCCAAGGGAAAAATCGTCGAGTGAGAAAGAGGTTTTGTTTTCTTCTGGGTAATCGTGGCCCGCCTGAAGGGAAAATTTAGGTTAAAAGTATGTCGAGATGAAATAATTTTGCAGTTGATGTCATCATTCGAAAGCGAAAACTTTCATGTATGGTGAGAAATGGTAAGTAAAACTGTCGTTTGATTTGGTTATTTCGGTTTGATCGATGGAACCCTCCGAATCCTGTCCCGAATCATTTTCATGCCATGTGCTAACGACCAATAGAATAATAATTTTTCAACGGAACTAAATGATGAGGACATTTTCTAAGGTAAAGAACGTGCTTATATTGCCAGCTATTGATCTTTCATCTTTAGTTTCTCTCTAGCTTTCATCGAGAGTACGATTTCTGTTAAAATAAAACGTACGATGTGAATTCATAATCGTAATTTCTTCCCTGTTTTCAAGTCAGATCATTGCAAAGACGAGTGCGGCAGAGAAATCGACATTATCATTCATCTTTTCATCGGCTGCACCTACGAAGCGACTGCGATTAACGTGAGTCGCAACTCGAAATTTCGCTTGATCCTAGCGGTTTTAACGCGACGAGATGAGAGGCGCCATGATAAGCGACGAGACGCGTTACGAGGCGACTGAGGTGGTTCTCCACTGGTAGCGATACCACGCGACGGAGCGACCACGCGTAAGCCTAAACCTCCACTGGAAGCGTTTTGACGCGATGAAGCGACGACGCGATTACGTCCGTTTCGAGCGACAGATCCCATCGTGAAGAAGTGAATTGGGAGTCCTCCACTGCTCGCGATTTGAAGCGTCAGTTTGGCGCGAAACGGAGCGACGGGCGACGGATCCCATTTCGATGGGATCCGTCGCTCGTTTACGCGCGATGAGCCCCCCGCTCTCCCGTCACCACCATCCTTTCGGTGCGCACCTAGCAATCGCTGTTCACTGTAGTTCCTGTTCGCAATTCCTGTTCAATCCTGTTCTCACATTTTTGCAGTAGTTGTCTCTATCGACTCCGTTTTTTTTCTTTTTGTCTCTGCCGACGTTTTTTTTTCTTTTTGTCTCTATCGACGTTTTTTTTTCTTTTCCTCGCCAAAAATGGATGTGGAAATTTTGATTGAGGCAGTAAGAGAACGTAGGTCATTGTGGGACATGAGAGACCCGAGGTACCACCATCGGACGTACAAAGAAAACTTTGGGCTCAAGTTGCTCAACATATGAATGAAGAAGATTACGCGCGACTAAACGCCTCCAATGGAGGACCCTCCGTCGCCTCGTAACGCCTGCCTCGCCGCTTGTCGTCGCGCCTCTCATCGCGTCGCATCAAAACGCTTCCAGTGGAGGTTCAGGCTAAGCCTAAACCTCAACTAGAAGCGACCAATCGACAAGGCTATTACAGGCGACTTCCACGAGGCGACTGGGACGCGACTGAGCTCCTCCATATGTGGCGACTTAGTCGCGCGAAGTCTGTGGTGGTGGACTGCATTGGTAAAGTACTACACAATGACGACATAGATATTATTTGCTGGATAATGCTCTCGTAAATTTTCTTCGGATGAAAAGAAACTGCGAATGTTCTGGATGAACCCAATATTGATAAGAGGCAAAGTTTGGGTGAATTCAACCACCTCCACGACGAGCTGAAGGGAGATTCGGAGAAGTTTCGAAATTATTATATAATATCGAGGGTCCTTCATGTTCCACAATGGAGTTTTTTCTCTCACAGCGCTTATTAAAAGTTCAATATCCATGTTCTCACTTCGGAGAAATCAGGAAAACAAAAATAAAATAGAGACACACTAGTCAATGTGAATCAAAATGGCCGGAAGGCAGAGACAAGTAAATTCGAATCACAGTCGGAGGGTGCGCAGAGAAAACATGGGAGGGGTCGCTCGAAGGCAGGCGACCGTTCTCATCCGGATGGGATCAGTCGCTCGTCGCCTGAAAACGCGCGAGTTGCGTCACTCATGTACCTTGCAGTAGAGGACCTCTAGTACATTTTTAAGCTTATGGGATGG
>JASJUZ010000743.1:0-21780 GCA_037159825.1 Tupiocoris notatus | reverse complement strand
TCGCTATATTAATAAACTTTGACGTGACCTGCTAATGACAGATTGCGAAGGAGGAAAATTTTAGTTATTTTTAAAACGCGATAGCAAGAAATCGCATTTTCAGCACAGCACAGGCAGTACTTCGTGCACCGATGGCGATGACATTTTATTTCGAAATTTTCATCATGCGCTAAATGATTTTCCGGTCTTGAAAACTCCAAGTTGAGCTGAACTATTGGATTTTCGAAGTGTGTCAATTCATTCTATTTATTTCCTTACGGTTTATGATTTTTATGCTAGATACTTCACCATAATTTCTTTTATGATGACAGTTTTGGCCCTCATTTATACCTGCCGTATAAATTGGGCAAAATAATCCTTTTGTAGGAACAGCTGCAATTCATTATTTTTTTCGGTATTAAATATTTCACTGGTAAGATTAATTGGTGGTAGTAATTTTTTCCATACTCAACGCGCTCTTATTTATTCGCCTATCGAATGTTTGCCTTTGAGAGTGCAGGGATTGAAACGAGATAGCGCGTGAGGATGTTCAAAAATTGTATGTGTGTCGAGTTAGAAAAAATCCGACACAAAATATTTCGTACATCGAGGATCATTTTTGGATATTTCTTGATGGCACGATTTAAAGGAAAATATTATCTCGGTTTCGGTAATAGGGTGGTTCCCTAATTCCCATTATACCAGAGAAAAGGATTGAAGGGGTAGTGTTAGTGCGGAAGCTGTTCGCCACGCCCAATTTTTTTCTACCGTTAGCTCATAGGTAAGCGTAGTTTTTTGAGGATCACCATTGTATTTAATGTTGATATCAGGGGAGGAAAAAAATCCAATTTTCATCTCTATTCCTCGCTCAATTTTTTAGTCGCCGTACGTTTTAAGTCATATCGTAGCTTGAATTTTTCAAAAACGATGAAAATTATAGTACAGCGGTTTATTATTCCTACAAAAACGTGGCCCAAACGTTTCCATCCAACAAAAAATCGGTAACTAATAAGGCAAATTCTTTGGAAAAAATCGTAATTATAAATATTTTCAGTTTTCTTAATCGATTTGCTTTTGTAAAATAATCATGAATAAGTTAATAAAAATTTCAATAAAAATATATCATTTTAAGTCGAACCTATTGCCTAACGATACAGCCTGAGCGTGTTTGACTTGCATTCTAACGAGTGTAGTAGGTACCTATCCTAGAATTTTACCATCAGGCCAAATTCGTGAAAATCTGTACTTCCACTGAATACTAGCTCACCTAAAACCGCGTCATGGTTTCCTATATAAAATGATATCGAACAAAAGTTGTCTAAAAACCTTTTAGTATACGAATATACCCTCTTAGAATCCCCAAAGATACTCTCAAATTATAGTTAGCAATTATAGATGGCATTTGTCATGCCAAGATTGATTTTAAATTTTTTTTTTTATTTTTAGTGAAATTTCCATTTTTTTATTTATTTATTTTTTGTTTATTTATGTTATTTTTTCATATTTTTTATGTTATTTTTTTCATTTTATAATTTTTTTGGAAGAGTGTTGACGGCGAACGGAAGACGGGCAAAACTTTTTTTATTGGATATTCGGATTCAAAGTACCGTGAAACGTAAAATATCAAATTTTGAGGAGGGTTGGAAATATTTTTTCGGGATTACAAAGATTTATTATTGAATTGTTTACAAACAAAAAAAAAAATTTGTTTGGCGTACACAATACAATGTCGCAATTATTTTCCATCACATTGTCGTTTTACGATTACTGTTCCAATCGTACGAAATAAGCTAATAAAGATTCTATCTCCAGCGCTTGTAAGAATGATCGGAGTGGACTTTCTAAAGAAATCAGGTTCATCAGATACGGGAGTCCTTCGTCAAAATCATTTTCTCTCAACTAGTGAAAGTATTCCGTCACATTTCGCGATCGATTCCCTCCTCGTTTCGCCGGAAGTTATTTGCGTCTATAATTTTAATTTTCGGTATCTATGAGAGTCATTATTCGATCCGAAATTCAAGTGTTGACTGAAGTGTGTTTTTTTTTTTTTTTTTTTTTTTTTGAGAAGGCGGATAATTTTCGAATTGAAAACAAGTTTAAAGGTAATCTTGAAAAAAAATTTCCTCGTATTTCCTTACACGACGTGGCAAGAACTGGTTTTTCCCAAATTGTGTTGGAAGTAAGAACGGGGAATATATCTCGTTTCTGCTCAAAGGTTCGATTTTAATTGAAAAGTGATGATAAAATTGCGATAAAATGTCTTCAATGGAAATCAGCTTTTTAGTCTTCGCCAGTGGGTCAATTGGAATTTTCAAACATACCTTCAAGCATACATTTTTTTTACTGGGAGAGAGATTCGATGTGAGGAATGCGAAAAATGTTCAACGTTTAAAAATTGAATAAATAATAAATAAAGTTAAAAATTTAAAAGAGTTTTCATAGTCTAACAATATGTGTGTTTATTTTCAATTGATTTCAATTTATTCTCGATTGGAGCGCTTCTTGACCGGATTCTACATTTTTATGACTGGCGATCATTGATTTCGGACGCGTGCCATATATAGTTATTCTGTCGTAACCTAGGTAATTCATTTTGTGAAAACAGACTTGCGCGAGCCGATGGGTTTCGATCGTCGGTGCGGTCAAGTTGCGTGTATCAAAACGGTGCGTGAGGGTTTTCAAGAATCGAGCGGGGCCTCTTGAAAAGTACAGGTTTACCTGTATGGCCAAGACGATGGGAGGTCATTAGAGGTCCGCTTAGGAGTTTTCTTGGCACTGATCGATAGAATGTGATTCGAAAGAAGCTCGCGGGTTTATTAAGCTTGAGAAAAACCAGTTGACGGACGATTTAACTGAAAAAAATAGAACGGGACTAGATTCTTTGATGTATAGGAAAATTTTTCGTTGCTTTTGTGGTCGATTGATAAGTTTTGATTTCAGGCGATCGCTATACCTAATGTTTCAAGAAAATCCTGTACCTTTGACGTGGACTACTTTCATTATTTTCATTTCAAGGAAAACTAGTCAAAACGGTAAAAAATCTTGAATTTTTCATACGTATCTGCTTGTGTTTAATATTGTAATCAATAAAAATAATGGATTTTTTTTAAAATCCGAAAATCGAGTTTTTTCGGTATAAAAAAACATCCGCATAATTTTTCAAAGTGCAAAAAAAATCGAAACGCATAGTTGAGCATAATTTTCTATCACTATTTTTTGAACGACCGTTTTGAATTGAGAGTATTTTGAGCTACGTTGCTACCAAAATGTAGAAAATTATTAATTATTTGATATTATTTCATCTCGCTATTTTTTCTTTCTTATATTTAGTTTTTCCTTTTTTATTAATTTTTGTTTCATAGCTAATGATTTTTATAAAGATTACCAACCCTGTGCCGAACGTACCGCTATACTTTCCGACGAAAAAGGAAGTATTTCCATGTGGCGTTCATTACAAAAACTATCTTTATTGAAATCATTGTCGAATCGATTTCGACCGCTCGAAAAATCTTCTCAAAATAACACTTTGCGGATTTGAAGTTTTTTTATCGAGTTTTTCTCTGCTGCTCGTCGTATTTCAGATCTCGTGGACTTTCAGTTGGAAAACAAACGGGGTTTTATCAATGCGACTGATAAGCGCGTGTGAAACATGACACAATGGGATCACGGGAGGTGTTGGGAAAGAGCGAACGAAAAAGGCGCCCTTAATATTCCTAAGGAGAAGTGTTTAGATAAATTACCATCTTCGAATCGCTTCTTATCTATCTGTTGATTTATCTGGAGAGGCGCTAGACGCCGAATTAGGACGCTGGTAGTTTGCTTAGAAAATTATTATTTTTTACGTCGAGCTACTCGAACGTGGATCGTTTTATGTTCATTGAATAGCGTTTCAATTCTCGCCTTTTGATATCGATGTCAAGGGCAAATTCAATTTTTCACGATGATTGCTGTAGGTTAACGTTGGTAAAAATAATATCAAATACATAATAATAACAAATAATATAGTAAATAATAATAATATAAATATAATAAATAATTACCTCAATATAATAATATATCATATAACATAACAATATAATATAAATATGATAATAATAATATATAATATAATAGTAACAATAGAATATAAATATAATAAATTATGACCACAACATATTAATAAAAATAATAAACCATTGTAGTCGCCCGAGAAATTTTTATTCTTCTAAATTTGGCCTGGCAACGGGTTAATTCTTTAACCAAATCGCTAGCTCAATTTAAGGGTTTTCAGTTTTTGTATAAACTTAGGGAGATTTTCAGAAACTTTGCATCAGAGTGTGATTCGAGAATTTATGATCACAAATGGAGGGTATTCTTAAATCATTAATGAAATCAAGGAATAATAAACCACTGTACAGTAATTTGCAGCGTTTTTATTATATTATGTTCAAAATTAATCCACCTTCAAGTGAATTTAACGAGTCATAAACGATTTTAGTGCGATAAACGGTTCGTGCTTGAGAAAATTATACATGAAGTTCGGAAAACGCTAACTTTCCGCGTTCGATTGAACTTCTCACTCGCTCTAACTCTACTGTTTTTCTGAACGAGGAATTCTTTCAGTTAATAAAATATATTACTCCGGAATAAATTTTTTGTCTCCCGTTTGACCTTATTAGAAGGCGAAAACTCATTGTGTACTGTTCCAGGTCAGATCGGTACTGTCTCGAATGAAAAACTTTTTTATCATTGGTAGTAATACAAGAAAATCCTGGAAAGTTAAATTTTTCGTAAACGTTGATTAAAAAAAAAAATAAAAATTAAATGAATAATTTTAAAATGAAAATGATATAATTTAGGGGGTTTAAAGTTTTGGAAAATGGACCTATAGTACCTTTAATACTTAAATATTACTACTTAAATAATACCTTTAATACAACCTAAAATACAAGTGCAGCGAATTGCACGGCAAGACATATTTTCATAGTTGTTTCCATGATTTTTGAAAAACGTTTTGATAACATAAGGTTAATAATCGACGACCCAGTCTCAGTTCTTTCGCTTTTTCGTCAAAGATTCCGTAATGATCTCACGTCGAACACTTGAAGTTTGACAGTTCACCAATTTCGTTCGTTTTCGCTGGAAATAATCACGCTCGATATATTTTCAAGACATTTCAAGATCTTGAGGCTCTAGTATTTTATTCTATCGTCTCAATAAATGAAAGGAAAATAAATAAATAAATAAAATAAATAAATTGGTGCAATTTGTACGCATCTCTAGCATTCATTGGAATTCCGTTGCATTCTGTTCCATTTTCTGTCGGAATCGAGATTAAACCGAGTCAGATGTAAACGGCGTCAGCGGTTGGATCCGACCTCGTTTGCGGACTAAGTATTGACATGGGGTGATTTCTAGGCGGCAATGCAGTCGTCTGCTCGGTCGAATCGTGTTCCTCATAATGAACACCACGACGACCGAGGCTTCCAACCGAAGGTTAATAAGAATTATGCAAATTCGACGGAGAATGCATCTTGGCAGATGACGGAACTTGTCGGCCGTTTAAGATTCGTATTTTTCGCGATTATTCTCGAGGGAAACAAGTGTTCCATGTGCGAAGTTGAGATCAGCGAAAGGAGGAAATAACAAACGATGCGTATATCTGGAATTCACGGGAAGTCTGTTCGATTTTATGATGACGTTTTTCCAAGGGAAGAAAAACTTCGATTTCGCCCTATATTCGCTAATTATTAACCGGAACGGCTAAAATTTCGTGACAACTATGGCCCCTGACAGACGAGCGACCTGGGTTGCGCGACCTGGGTGGCGCGACCTAATCATCCAATCCATTCAATTGTGGACGGCACACCGGGTGTAGCGACGTACCGGCGACTTTTGAGTCGGGCGACCCGGTCGACCATTCGCGACTTGAGGGCGACCCGGTGGGTGGCGCCACCTGCTCGACCATGCTTTTCTTATCAGTCGGTCACACGTGGTCTTGCGACGCGGTCACCTCTCGCCTTCCAAACATGGAATCGCTAGATATCGCTGAAATCTATCTCTTCGACTTCCATATTTCAACTGGGCGGGGAACCGTGGGGAACGCGACCCAGGTCGCGAGTCGAGTCGCATAGCATCTGGGTGTCTCGACCTGGGTCGCGCCACCCAGGTCGCCTTGTCTGTCAGAGCCCTATATATTTGAGAAGCACAAAAAATCTGCATCAATATGAAGCCCTTGTTTTATTATACGGCGCTGCTGTGGAATTATTTTCCGTATTTTTCAAGGTGGAAATTCAACATTAGTTTTCAAAATGATGAATTGAATTAGGTCAATCATTCTCTCGCTCATTCGAACTCGCAATCTAGGAAATCTATATAATTATCAGATGAAGGAGTATCCTCACGGTGAAATTTCGAAGAAATAATTCATTCTTGGACTCGATATTTTTAAATATCAAAGAAAATGCCGTTAAAATATTTGGTAATTATTTTGTAATTGGTAGTATTCGGTACCTAATAATATTGGTAATGTTTTTGGTAATAATAATGTTGTTTTTGTATATTTCGAAGAGAGATTTTGGATGTTTTGAATATTATGCAGGGAATAATGCTTGAGAAATTTCTTTTCATATATCGAAGAAAATATGATGTCTATTTTGTTGAAATAGATCATTTATATCGTGCAAATTCATTTTATTTTTTGGTCTAGTTTTACGATATTTTTAGTCAGCATTCTAGTTTATTGGTTAATTATTCAATAATAAACCATTGTAATTGCCTAAGAAAAAAATTTCCTAACCCCCTCAAAATTTGATTAAATACAAAAAATTCTGTCTGTCCGCCGTACGCCGTCAACACTTTTCTGGCCAAACTATAATAGCTAAATACTTGAAATTTTCACCAAAAATCAATCTCGGTGCTACGACGGCCTAATTCTAGAACCAACTTGCTAGCTCAATTTTAAGGGTATTTTTGGGGGGTTTTGAGGGGGAGAAAATTCGTATTTTCCAAGGGTTTTCAGAAAAATGTGTACGTGGTATCAAATTATATAGTCTTTTGGACGCTGAATCGAATGAGACCATCGCGGGGTCGATAGCTTTATTGGTTCTCGAGTTATCGCAGCTTTTGTGTCGAATTTGGAAGATTTTCAGAAATTTGACATGAGGGTATAACTCGATAGTTTTTGGAGCCATAAAAATCGTTGTATACTCATTGGAATGCTCGTCGAACGCTCTGTTCAACTAAACCTTGAGGCGAAAAAATTCAGATTTTAATTAGGAACTCAAGAAAAATTAAAATGATTAAAATTACAGTAGTTCTGGATTTCCCCTATAGTTACCAAGCTGTTTTTCGGTGGGAATGTTCACAAATGTTCGGAATAATTACTATCTCAATTACTAGTTTTCAATTTTATTTTTTAATTTTTTTAAGTGGATAATTTTTTTAAATCATTATTGAATGAATAGTAAACCAGTGTACAATCATTTGCAGCCTTTTTTTCGAACGAATGAGTGCTCATATTTTGCTGCTATTGTTAGTCCAGGTGAAGAAGCCCGGTTTTGGCTAAACGCGAAATGAAATCGAGCGATATTGAACCGTCAAGGAGCGGCGGGGGAATTGGCCGAGAATACTTTCCGTCAGGCAATCGAACACGACAGCCACTCAATAGATGGGAGTCAATACTTGGAAAGAAAAACTTCGTTATTCAATAATCCATGCCATTTCTTTCCACTGATACGAACTGCTATTCTGAATGGTGTTGTCTGAATAAAAAAGCCGGTGTTGAGTTCAGTTTGTTGAAAATCGGTTGCTAAGGTAAAAATAGTGTTTCAAATAAAAGGCATTGCTTTCTTTACTACTCAAATCCTAGCACTATCAATCTGTTGCCATACTGCTGAACCATACTGAATTTTTGCGAAAGTAAAAAATATTTAAGTAATAAAATTTTAAAAAATTAATTGAAATTTGATAAAATTATTAGTGAAGAGAGCGCTATTATGTCCTCTGTTCTGTGCTTCAGGGTTTAGATTTTATACTAAAAATAATATTCGTTCGAGGAAAATCAATTGAACCGTACAGCGTTTTCAATAATAAACCACTGCAATCGCCCAAGAAAAAACCTTTTCTAACCCTCTCAAAATTTGATCCACTAAAAATCAATCTTGGCCTAATTTTGGGGGGTTTGAGGGGAAGAAAAGGAACATATTTTACTTTAAAAAATTTTTTTTTTATGAATATTTTATATTATTGAACATTTTACGAATGAATATTTTCCAGAAGATGGTATAAATTTCAGTTTTGGACGCTAAATCGAACGAGACCATTGCGGGGTCGATAGGTTTATTGGCACTCGAGTTATCGTAGCTTTTGTGTTGAATTAGGGGGATTTTCAGAAATTTGGCATGATGTATAACACGAGAGTTCTTGGAGCTATAAAAATCGTTCTATACTCGTTGGAATGCTCGTCGAACACTCTCTTACTATACCGTAAGAAAAAAATTCAGATTTTAATTTGGAAATTAAGAAAAATAAAAATGATTAAAATTACAATAGTTGCAACGGAGTTTTCCCCTATACCTTTCTGTCACCAATCTGTTTTTCATTTGGAACGTCAACACATGTTCGGAATTATTATCAGAAATAATGGATAGTCTTAAATCATTATGTGCTGATATGCTTCAAAAGTCGACAACTCAGAGCTCGCTTGGAAAAATAGCTTCTAAACTTGAAAAAAAAAATGTAATAAAAATTTGAAAATTAAAACGCTGGATTGAAAAGTTTTAAAAAATAACTAACATGACAGTCCTTTCCACTTTTCAACTCTTGCCTCTTTTCACTCCTCTCTTCTGCCACTTTCCACTCTTCCATAATTTCGCCTTAAAAAAAACAGAACGCGCTGGAAAAGTGAAAAGTATTTTTGAAAAACAAGTCCTTTTCATCGAGCCAGTTATTCAGCCGCATCAGAATGGGATTTGTTAGTATTTTTCACGTACTTATTTCAAAGCCTAACTTCAACCTAGTTGTCCATTAGTATCGCGACGTATCATTTTCGTTACGTAACTGAATCTATCGACGCAACGGACGAACTGTAAACAGCACAGACGCCTCGTTCCACTCGAAACTGTCGACCGCGTCCGAGACGCCCAGTTTTTTTTTTCAAATGTTAATAACTGGCAAAGATGTCCATGATGACGAAAATTAATCTTCGCTTTCGTCGGCCCTTTAAATCCAACGTTTGCTCGTCGAGTGATGCAACTAGTATGACACGAATTGAAGCTGATTTCAATGAATGATTTCCTATTGAAATCTCGACATTGAAAATTTTCAGTCGCGTCAAAATAGCCGGATTTATTTTTTCGCCTATATTTAAACCGTTGTTCTGATTTACTTCGTACGAAATGAAAAAAATTTACGCCGAACGAGCTCATTTGAAATTCTCCTATGAAGCCAGTGCTCCCAAGGCATTTCACCTAGTCCGTAAAATATTGACAAGTCACTAACGATTAAACCATTTGAGGAAATTAATAGAGTGAATATCAAAGAGCATATCCCTGAATAAACAGTGTGAATAATTTAGGATACTGTCGTTCAATTTTTTCAGCAGAGGCATTCCCCAAAGTACTCTTTATTTTTTAAATTATATCAGCTCTTTCGGCGTTACATGTTGCTGAAAATAACTTAATTTTCCACTATGCGGAAAATCCGCTAATGGTTATATATTATATTAAATAAATAGTAAACCATATTAATCGCCAGAAAACTAAAAATTCTAACTCCCACCCAACAAAATTTGATGTTTCACGTTTCAAGGCATGTAGAATCCAAATATCCAATTTAAAAAAAAAAATCTGTCTGTCCGTCTCTGACCAAACTATAAAAGCTTAATTCTTGAAATGTTAACCAAAAATTCATCCTGGTGTGAAAATGGCTCAATTCTTTTAGCAAGATCGCTATCTCAATTTTAAGGCTATTTTTGATGGAGAGAAAATTCCTGTTTCCCAACGTTTTTCAGAAAAAGCTGTATTTGGTATCATTTTCTATAGATTTTTGGACGCTGAATCGAGTGAGACCATCGCGAGGTCGATAGCTTTATTGGTTCTCGAGTTATCGCTTTTGTGTTATTTGGGAGATTTTCAGAAATTTGGCATAACTCGAGAGTTCTTGGAGCTATAAAAATCGTTCTTTAATAGTTGGAATGGTCTTCAAAACTCTCTTCAGCTGTACCGTTAGGCGAAAAATTAGCTTTTAATTTGGAAATTAAAAAAAAAAAAAAAAATTAAAATTACAATAGTTGCTACGGAGTTTTCCTCTATAGTTACAAATTTGTTTCTCGATAGGAACGTTCACAAATGTTCGGAATAATTACCATCACAAATGGATAGTCTTCTTAAATATTATTGAAGCGAAGGAATAATTATAAACCAATGCACTATAATTTGCAGCGTTTTCGCTTCCGAATTGCTTACGTAGATCTCACCCTTATCGACCAGGTTTACATGAAAAATATGCCGGATTTTAAAATATTTTTATTTTTTATTTATTAATTTTTTTTTTTTTTTTTTTTTTTGACCCGCTTATTGTTTGACCGTGATTCTGCACTCTGCTGAGTTTAATTTAATTATGCAAGTTGAATGACTCCTTGGTCTGCTCTCACTTTTATACCTGAATGTCAACTGATTTTTTTCTTTCTCTGTTCCAGGTGAAATGGCACCCGAGAGGGGACAAATAATAGACGAAACAGGTGTCGCGCCCAGCCAACAAGGAACCAGATCTCCACACGTCATCCTCCACCTCAAAGTGAATAGATCTGTCGATATTTTCGCCTCGCTTAGTATAAGTATTATTTTTGGTACCATTTCACTTTTGCGTCGCGACTATTTTTAACCGAAAAGAAGCTGCTCAGTCGAGTATATTTTCCGTTGCGCTATTTTCATATTTTTTTTTGTCTTGTCAATAATCGAATAGACAAAATAATAAATAATTATTTTACGATCGCACTATAAACCTCTCTCAACTTCGATTTCCTTCTTTCGTATAATATTTAAGTACTCTATGCTGTAATTGGATTCCACGTCTTTTGTCTGCCCTGTTTAAATCTCTCCCTTGATAATTACGAATCTTCATTAATCTTGCGAATTTTCGCCGAAAAAATGAACTCGCCTCTAATCAGTTTAATTTTGCAACAGGAGGGGGATGGCGCGTTAGAAGGAGCCGCCATTGGACGAGGAGAAGATGATGACCTTACCTCTCTTTCTTGGCTCCAAGACAAGAACCTTTTGAAAGGTAAATTCGCCCTCGATCAATTCTCCTATTTCAGGTCGCTGCTCGTTCAATGCTATCGAACTTTCTCGGCCACAAATCGAGTTTAAATAAACGTGTTGAACCATCTGTCGTCGGTTCGTTAGCTAAATTGTATGTTGGGTTAGATTTTATTTGGATTTTTTCGGTATCTCGAAATTTTGTCCTATTGGAGAAATCTCCTGTTTTGAAATGTTATTTTTGAACGATATTATCATGGGAAAATTAATTAGGAGACGTGTCGCCTTTCCAAAAAATTTTTTTACTCCACTTGTCAACTTTGTTTCCGGCTCTTCTTCCGATTTTGGTTCGGTGCATTGTATTCCATAAAATCAGTTTTCTCGCTACGCGTAGCAATAATATTGAATACGTTATTTATATGAATCACAAACATTTCCCTCGCCATTTTCCTTCTATATGTGGTATAAATCTTACCTTTTTCTCGAAATTCAGATCGGCTCCAATTCAGCACCGATTTTGCGCTGCTAAACGCTGAAAATTTACCTGCAATAGTTTCACAATGGTATCCATGCCCTACTCTTTCGTTGTTTATTTTTCTCCATAGTAACATGAGGGCGATTTTCCACCTCAGCTTTGAGAGTTTTTCTATCGAATTGAAAAAAATTTCCTCTCGCTTTTGTTCAATCTAATATTAATTCCCTCTCCTTTCTGCGCAGGTATCAATCTTCGCACGAGCGGATTAGGCGCGAACGGTACGACGATGGCATCGTTAAAACAGGAATCACCCACGTCGGATTACGCTGAGGATTGTCCGAGCGAATTGGGCGAGTCGACGTGTTCCAGTGTTGCATCGAGCAGCCCTGTTCCTCCTATGACTGTCCCTCCGCCAAACTCACATTCGACACCTATCACGTCGCTGAACTCTTCATCGACGAAAAACAAACACCCCCACCACATACCTTACGATCCCAAGGTGAGAAAAGTGGTCAAATATCTGGTTCGACAGGGTTTGCTATTGAGTTGCTCTTTTGGCGATTGATGTTTCTTGGCTTTCTTGCGAGGGCTTCTTCCTTTATAATTTTATTATTCAATATTTAAAAAAAATAAAATAAATCCCCCGCAAAATTTCATGTTTACGTTTCAAGGCATGTAGAACAGTACTTCCGATGTAAAAATCGACAAGACACTTTCTGATCCGCGGTAAAAAATACATATTTATGTATATTGTCAGGATGAGGGGGAGATTGAGAGTGCGACTTTTTCTCCATATTTTTATTATTTGTCGGCCGAGATCTTTCGCCCATTCGGGCATCTTCAGCGCTGCCTAAGCGAACATCATATATACAAAAACTGTTAGGAAGGTACAGGTTACGTTTCAAACATTTATGGTATCATTTCAGTACTTACATAGGTCCATCGGGTGCCTATGACCGAGTCTGGCGCATAAAAAGCTAAAATGGGTCGTATCACAATGGGGCGAAAGATCTCGGCCTACAAATAATAAAAATATGGAGAAAAAGTCGCACTCTCAATCTCCCCCTCATTCTGACAATATCAGAAAGAGAGCGACGCCCAAAAGAAAAAAATATTTATGTATGTTACATTGCATATAAAGTCATTTTCAATGAATGAGCCGGGGCTCCCAATTTTTGGATGACTTGCAACAATTCGTGAAACAAACAAACTTGAATACCACATGTTTATGAAGTTTGGGGTTTGTTTTTCTATTCGCCAGCTGACAAACAATCAGGCTGATACCCCCAACCAAAAATCAAAAACAAAGTAGGAATTGATCTGCATTAAAAAATATATATATTAAAAATCTATTAACAGAAAAAGAAGACTAAAGCGCCTAATAGAAACAGCTGGCATAAAATTAATTCACGGGTCATTCTCATTTCGAATGTACATTTGGCCGTCCCAGCATTGTCCATTTACCACATTTTCAAACTCATATTCCAAGACTGTTGCAATTTTTTCTGGCTTCAGACAACTTTGATTTTTTTTACCCTTATTTCTTCATTAGTCATCTTTTCAGTTCGTTCGTTGCTTTTTTCCAGGTCCACGTCACGTCAAAGCCTCCTTACTCCTTCTCTTGTCTCATCTTCATGTCGATTGAAGATTCAAAAGGCAAAGCGTTGCCGGTGAAGGAAATCTACTCGTGGATCCTGGATCATTTTCCCTATTATAGAAACGCTCCTACGGGTTGGAAAAATTCAGTCCGACATAACCTGTCGTTAAACAAGTGTTTCAGAAAAGTTGATAAAGCGCCGGTAAGTGGAAAATTTTCCTTTATCTTGAAGATTTTGTCGATCCATATTTTGATGGCACTAAAATAATTCCGTCTCCGAGCAGAACCTAGGAAAAGGATCTCTGTGGATGGTGGACCCGGTTTCTCGGCCTAAACTAGTGGAAGCCCTAATGAAAGCACCTTATCACCCATTTACGAATCTAGACCGCAACAACTCAGCGCCACATCTGAGAAGGTGATTATACTACTATTTCCTGTTTGTATTTTCTAGACGTAAACCATTTCCCCATTTGCGTTCCCGATAGATGACAATTGTTTTCGGACGCAGACAAGTTCAAATTCAGATCTGCTTTCAATTCTGACCAGTTCTCGTTCCTTTGAGTAACATTTGGAAGCTCAGCAAATATTCTCCAACGTAATGTTTTAATGCAAATCTGAAAAACAACTTCCGTTGGTATTATTATTTATTTTATTATTCAATAATAAACCATTGTAATCGCCCGAGAAAAAAATGTTCTTACCCCCTCAAACTTCAATGTTACACGTTTCAAGGCATAAAAAATCCAATTATCTAATCAAAACATTCGGTCTGTCCGAATCTGTCAAATGCTCGTCGAACGCTCTTTCAGCTGTACCGTCAGGCGAGAAATTTAGCTTTCAATTTGAAAGTTGAGAAAAATAACAATGGTTGCTAAAAAATGATTAAAATTGTAATAGTTGCTATGGAATTTTCCCTTCTAGTTATCAATCTGCTGTTTGGTGGGAACATAATATCTTCTCACATTATTATTGAAGCAAATGAATAATAAACCAGTGTACAATCATTTGCAGCGTTTTTTTCCATTTGAATTTCTCCCTAATCATTTTATCAGGTTTTGCTAACTTTTTCGTGTCTTTGCCCGGAAGTCCCAGCCCCATACCCGCAACAGAGCCACCTACAGAAGAAGAACTGGACGATGTGGACGCAGCGGCGGCCATGTTGGTTCTGAAACACGGTCCCAGCGCTTTTCATCTTTCTCATAATAGAGGTAATGTCACCCAAGTACTCTATTAAGAATTTATTAGTTCTGCGGCACCAAGGGCAGGTTTAAGTACGGAGCTAAAATTTGAAACGATGAAAGTAAACCACTGATGGCCACTTTAGCAAATTTTCAAGGAAATTGATACTATCATTGATCCTATTTTCCCTATTTGGATGATGCACGGAATTGTAGAATGAAAATAACTTGGTTAATTTTAAATCGGTAAATACTATTTGACGAAATAATTCAACTGTGAAATTTCAATAACAAAATGTGATGCAGTGTAGAGAAAAACACCGGTCAATGGCCGATTGTAGGGCATTTTTGGAGCGTTTTTGATTTTTTAGGACAGCGGGGCGCATGGATTGATTTAAGGAATTGAGGAACGTGAATCTGATAAAAATAATACAATTATAATTGGGCTCCATACAATTTTCTTGATTGGATTCAATATCTGTTTTTCTCAACTGTTCGTCGATTTTCAAATAGTTTCAGAAAGCCGTAGATAATTTGCATCGATTTTGTTTCATGCAAGTACTTGCCACTTGGATAATCAAATAATAGATGAAAGGAATGTATAGCATCAGTAAAAATGAGGGATTTTAGTGAAATATTGAATTGACCATCTATTTATCTTGATTGAATTAACTTGAAATTCTTCTTGTTGAAATAAATTTTCCTCGATTTTCCACAATTGAATCAACTACCAATTTCTATTTGATGGAGTATAAAAATAATGTTTGTTTGACAGGTTAACTTCTAGCTTCTTTCTATCTTCCCCGTCTATACGTCATTTTTGCATCAGTTGTTTGGCCATCTAAATGGTGGTTGGTTTCTATTTTGACTTGTGGCAACACTGAGTTCATTCTCAGATCCCAATATCATTTTTATAGGTTTCTCATTTTAGATTACGCTCGTCTACTGTGCAAATGGTTCCATTATTGAAACGCGTAACATGATAATCCATTTCGATTTCAGAACAATACCACAAGCGACACAGAATGTCTCTTCAGCATACTCCTCAAACGAATGGCGTCATTCGGATGAAGGTGAGGTTTCCTGATATTTCTCGCATGATCGCATGTCTCTCTAGCTTATGTCATGCTTCTTTGATACAACACTTCTCCCTGAAGATACTTTCGCACGATTCTTAAAAGCCGTTCTTATCTTCAAATTAAGTTCAAATTTTTATAAGTAATATTTACTGTTCAAAAGCGTAGTAAAAATGTTGGCTTTCTTATATCAACTTGAACTAAAATCATCTAAATTGTTTTGGTTGTTGAAAACATTTCTGCACATTTTGTTCCAACCGGTTTTCTATTTTTTTTTTTTTTTTTTTTTTTTAATAAATATTTTTTTAATAAAGTTTTGTCTGTCGATTTCGCGTCTACGATTGTTGATCAAAGTGATACAATTTAGGCGCCTATTTGCGGAACATTATCACCTTGTTTTGCGCGTTTTTCTATCTGTTATGAAAACGCCTAACGGGTGAAAATTTTGGCAAATAAAAAAATAAGTAAATCGTCCAACTCACATACTAAAAATATTGGCTCGTTAAAAACTGGTTGAATAGCTCGTGCTGATATTTTTCGCTTTGATTTGGAGTACTCCAATGAAAATTCTGCTAATAGAATACTACTATTAGGACTAGTACTCAATATTTTTTTATTTTTTAAATTCCATCTTGCCGTATGACATAATGTTAGCTGATTAGATTATCATCCTCTCTCGCATTACTTTTGAACGAGTATGTAAGGCAGAACAGAGTGGCCTTTTTTTAGTGAACGTAATTTTCGGCTGTTACGTAATTTTTCTGTTTTTATTTTTCTCCTTTGAAAAAATTCCATTTGTATGGCGTCATAAAGCAAATTTATAATATTGTATGTTGACCTTGTGTATCGAAATTGCACTAGAGAAAATACTCTTTAGCTGGCAGTTCGTTTTAAAATCAGTCGTTTTAAATGCCCTTTTTTTCTTTTTTCATATATATCAGTTTTTTTAGCTTTAATCATTTGTCTAAGGCCAGCCCTATTTAAACGACCTGGCAGTTCATTTAAAGGCCACTCTATCCGCAACGTATCAACCATTGTATATTTATGTGCTAATTTAGGATTTCTAGACACTTAGAATCTTTCCATGTTGAAAAGCCTCCAATCACTTCATTCTTCGCCCTTTCATGTTCTGTGAATTACCTTTGTTTAAATTCACTTGTGCACAATATCGCAATGGTAGGCGTTGAATATCCTCATCTAATTTCCTTTGGTGGCATAAGCATAAAACAATCGTCATTTTCCCCATCTTTCTCTAATTATTATTTCTCTAAAGGAAACCCTTGATATTTCTCTTTGTCTATTATCTCTATGCTTGTTCGGCTGGTTGCATGCTTGTAATTCTTGAATATGGTGTATTGTAGCGGGAAAAACTTGACATTTTTGGCTCAGAATCAATCGTTCAAGATTGTGACATGCTTGATGTCGGTGAAGAAATTATAATCCCTCAGGTAATTTCTGGTGTCATTATTTTTTTCGTAAAGTATTTTCGAGTGACCTATTGTTTAATTAACTTATTGTAGTCGTACTCGTCCTAATTAATTCGAGTTGAGAAGATGAAGAAAATTTTCTCGAGCTGAAGCTCAGTGATTCCAACAAAGTAGAATAGAGCTAATTCGACGTCGAAACACCGATACTTTGGTGGTTGTAAATAACACTTTAATAGTCGTCTAGTATCAGTAATCCGCTGGGGAGGGTGACACTGATTTTTTTGTCCCTCTTTGTTATCAAGATTTAGAGCTTTTGTAATATCTATCTCGCTGAAAAAATATCGAGCTCATTAATTGCAATACCTACCTATTTATTAAAAAACTAATAAAACTACTTATTACGATGGCTGAATATCGCGTTATCTGAGGCACTGAATAGTAGTATAGGTGAACTGCAATTTGATTGTTTAAAAATTGTATTAAATACTTCTGGTTGAAAATTATCTCACCGCTACTTCCTCCTATTTGTATCTCAATAGCACCAGTATGACTACATTTTCTCAAACTAATGATTTTCCAACTATAGTGCAACTAAATGTTTCTCCGTTGCGATCCGAGTTCAAATTTTCTCTACTAACTCGTCTAACCGTTATTAGACATTTTTTCGAACCAATGGTCCGAATGCCGTTTTCGAGTTGCAAGTATGCACGTCGACCTGCATATAGCAACTTACTATGAAATATTTTCATAGCTCGCAAAAAATCAAAACCATTATTCCTAGAGTGATCTAGCATTGATTCGCCCGTTATAAGCGGCCTGTTCTCATTCGTGATTGGCCCTGACAGGCTGATTTTTCAATTTCATCTAACGTTCGCTAGTTTGCTTTTCTGGCGGAAAGGGGAAGCTGGAACGTTCGCAATTAGAATTATATCCGACAGTTTCTCTTGATCTATTGCGTATCTAGATTATCATGCGTGATTATTGATTCGTGTTTATAAAAATATCAATCCCTCGCTCAATTTATGGAGATTCGATTTGACATTTCTTCTCCAAAATTTAATATTTCTTCTCCTCAATTTAAAAAAGTATGTATGTATGTTACAGTTTGGGAAATTGCCGGTGTCTGGACAAAGAGATCTCGTAAAACCGAAAATAATTAAGGGAAAAATTCGAAATATCGGGTTTTTTAAAGTCGTTTTTGGGAACAATGTTGACATCATTATCTTATCAGGTAACTTTTGGAATTCGTGCCCGAGAAAAAATTGTTCTAGCAAAGACCGCCTGTTGATGTGGTCTAAAGTACGAATTATTTGTGTTACAAAAAATGCGAAAACACGTTTTTGACGTTTGGCTCAAAGTATTTTGAAAACGAGAAGTTATCCGCAGGCTTTCAAATGTTCAACAGATACCAGTGTTGATTTCAAGTAGTTTTCATGTTGAAATAATTTTCTAGAGCATTGCCACAGTGCCAATTTTCAAACGTTCAACACAAATGACGAGAAAACATCGAAATTCGGTGAAAACCGATAGTTGTCGGTAGAATATCTTCATTTAGACTGAAAATTCCATCTCTGCGATGAATTTCAAACAAGAAACAAGTCTATACTCGCTCTAGGAGAACATTGAATTTTTTATTATCATGTGGTGAACTTGAGTATCGTAAAATAACCGTTCTGGACATTTGCAAATAATTTGCGATTGTAAAAAATTCAGTTTTCTCCTAGAGCGAGTATAGATTTGTTTCTTATTTGAAATTCAACAGTTTTCTCGTCATTTGTATTGAAAGTTTGAAAATTGGCACTGTGGCATTGCTCTAAAGAACGATTCCAATAGGTAAATCCGCTTGAAATCTGTTGAAAATTTGAAACCCTGCGGATCACTTCTCGTTTTCAAAATACTTTGAGCCAAATGTCAAAAACGTGTTTTTGCGCGTTTCTTTTCGTTTCCTATTTTTGTGAAACGGGATTCCTCCATCTCAAGTGAACTCTCTTTATCCCTTTTGACTTCAATTGAATCCACAATGCAAATAGAAATAGTTGAGAACCATGAGGTCTCATCTAGTAGCTGTGTTGGACATAAAGAAAGCTTGGTTTCAATTTTCCATTTTGCTTTTTCTTCTTGTCCGATTCTCGTTCAGAATTAAGCAAGTTGAAACGTTGCGGGGAAAGTAATTTCCTAATAAATATCTTACTATTCCATTAACTTCATGAGTTGATATAGTTGCCCTCGGCAATTTGCCGTCAATTGTAAAAAAGTGCACAAGTAAAAAAGTTCACGTCCTCGTTTTGTGTTTGTATTTTCTTTTCTTTCCTTTTCCAAAAATTCTCTGCAATAGATATATAGAAAAATGAGCCATAACAGACCTCAGAAGTTATAATAGGGTTTATTTATGTTCCATTTTACGAGGATTTAATTAATCGCACATTTTACCCCTTTGACTAAATAAATAAAGTAAATGGTTAATATCGGTTACTTGTAACTCTTATAGTGACAATCGACTCTTATTATTAATAGGAAACTTATTGTATCCCCTTCAAGTGAAAAGGTTAGTGAGAATTCCCTGCGCGTGTTGAGACTTTTTCACATCGGTTTCAATCGTATTTTGGGCGAGATCTCAAGCGAGCTCTGTGCTGCGCCAATGACGTGTTTATGATACAGGATTTTTTCAAACACTGAGCGTTTCAGCCTCCTCTTTCCGTCAAATAGCTTTGTAAAAAAAAGGGAAATTCTTTGAAAATATGAAGTTGTTATTTTCTCTCCAGTTGTAATTCGCTATTGCAGTTTCAAAATGTGGTTTTTGTTTTTGCAAAGCAGGAGGATGAGTTGCCTCTGATGAATTCATCTGAAGATCACACGTACAGCACGATGGAGTCCGGTATCGAACATTCGGCTGACGAAGCCTTCGCCGACGGGTCGGATTCTAATTCCAGGTAAGAAACTACATGATGGAAGAAAATTAGTTGTCGGCAATAGTGTTTCAATGGCGAATCTATACACTGAAAACCGAAAAAAAAAAAAATCGACAAAAAACGAAATAATTAACCGACTAACATTAGGTATTCAAAATTATTAGAGGAGTTTCATTTCTCATTTTTTAACTAAGGTCATTCGAGGAAGCAAATGTTGACACAATTTCTTCATTTCAACCGAAACGTCCTCCTAACCTCTTTGAAACAAATTAACAAATATATCCTGCATGTATGCACAATGAAAGTGAGATACCTACGAGTGATTGTTTAACAATTTTACCGCTTTCTTTTGAAAAGTAGTTTTAAATTGACGTGTATTTCGTAAAATATATGTATACCTATATATTTTTTCACTATTAACTTTCACGATATCATTTTTAAAGCCTAAAAATCGTAATTGGAAGGAAAAAAACATTTTTTCCTATGCATGTTCCACATTTTACGAAATTCCTCCTCCTAATTGGAAAACAGAAGAGCTTTCTATCATGTCATTGGTCTTTTACCGTTGGCGAAAATTCTCAGCGGTGTAAATTAGTGGCCCTGGGAGCGAAACGACAATAAAAATGAATTTGGCACATTTACAATTTCGAGCTCCTGCCGACTTGAATTTATTGACCATGTCAAATCTCGTTTGTTTTTACAGCATCATGAAACTGTGAAACTCGCTACCTTCGGCTATCAACTGAGTTATTATTTGAGATCCGTTCGCCTTGCATTTCAAGAATAGCGACGAAGATTAATCAATTCAATTTTATCAATAAACAAGTTATTTCAAGTATTGCAATTTCATTATTAATTTAAGCTATGAATTAGAGATTATCTTTTGGTTTATTATTCAGCATAAAACCATTGCAGCTGCCAAGAGTTTCAAGGCATATAGAATACGAATATTTGATATAAAAATTCGGTCCGTCCTCCGTCAACACTTTTCTAACGAAACTATACGAGCCAAATTCTTGACATTTTCACCAAAAATCAATCTGTGCTCATAAGGGCTTATGAACTAACATTACCTAATCTGTATTCAGGGACTGAAGATTTTTAGGTCCGGATCAATAGTATTCTGTCAGAATTCTCCAATATCTTTTGTGTCACAGATAGTTCAAGGTGTTAATAAATCGTTCAACGTGCAGATTCAATATTGCAGGGCTATTATACATAATAAACCACATAATCACAATTTTATAGAAATAACCACTAATGAAAGCTACGAAAATGAGTAATGAGAACCACAACAAATGCTGTCGATCGATGACAAAGAATAAAATTTACAATCGATATATCACAGAACGTAGGACACGAGCAACAGCATCACCAAAATGCCTTGCTCTCGGCAAAATCGCTTATGGAGGACGTGGCATTATACTAAGTAACCTCAATAGTGGGAACAAACCTTATAAGTTAGCCGTTGTTCCATAGTGTAAAGTGATCAACATCTATTTTGTCTAATAGACAAGTTTCATATCGAATAAAAATCACCATTTTTGTTTGTCCTATATTAGTGCCCGAACAATATTTCGAATTATCGATACCTACTTCATTCAATGGGATACTATCAATAGTTCATGATAATGCTTTATCTTTATATTTTGCTATTGTTCCGTTATATGCAAATAAGTCGAGTCCGTATCTTCAATTTCGTTCTGTGGCTCTAGCTTGATTAATTATTCCTTCTGATAGTATGAATGACGTCCAATAAGCCCATTCACGATTATCGGATCCCAGTCGAACCCCAAGTTGGCCCTAAAATTGAAACGTGCCCGGCTTAAACTGAGTTAACCTTACCAACTGGCGATGGAACCTGCTCTAGGTAAAATTTCAGCTTTCTAGATTGTATTATTT